>JAPMAG010000967.1:0-10305 GCA_036584685.1 Rhyacophila sp. Rhy_31_5 | reverse complement strand
ACGGACGATCTTTATAGACATTTGAATTTAGTTCTAGGCCAAGAATCAAAACCCCGACCCACGTATAATAAAGTCGGAGCACTGACCGCTTCTCCATCAAAGATAAATATGTATTTTCAGATAACAATCTAATTCTTTTCCAGAATACCACTAAAATTTAAAATATCGCATAATAAGCAGTATATTATGCAGATATTACAATCTGATAATTATTGAACGAGTTGATAAAATGCAAAAATGATTTAACACAAAAGTCCACGCATTAGACAGATAAAGTCGATCAAAAATTTGTAAACGCCGCAGTTATTTATGGAAGGCAATAAAACAAGACAAACATGGTAAAAACGAGATTGTGTATCGTGAGCGGAATCGCTAAATCGACAAGAGGCCGCTTGACCCAGTGCGGGACAGTGTATCAGCAACATTGGGCCCTCCGACCAACACCATCTCGAGGCTACATAACAATAATCACGTCACGTTGTCAACCCGGTCTCCGGATAAGGACACGCGCACGCCAAGGCAGCCGGACAGGCTTTTTGCATGCTGTAACATAATATAAATCATCGTCCAACACATGCAGAGGAATTCGCACCGAAATGAGTTACGTAGCGAGAAGTGAATCGTTCAAGTATTTCGATTATAAAAGGCATCTTGACTAGCTCTTGTGAGAGTTAGGAAGAATTCTAAGCATTGCGTTAGAGAGAAAATTCTACTTCCTCGTAGCCAAGTATACTTAAATAGTTAGGTACTAATTTTGTGATTAATGTTTATTCTTTCATCCTTTTCATTGCAGTGACTATGTGAGTATGCGCTCCCGTCGTCTGCATTCTTTAACCTTTTCTTTGCCAGGGGTCACAACCTAGTAAGATGTACATTTTTAAGCAGAAATATATCCTTTTAATATTTATTTTAAAATGTATTGAATGTTTTTTTGTCATTACCATGTTTTTAATGATCCTGTTATGGTCATATCTCAACGTTTTCATGTTTAAAATCATCGAAAATATTCAAATTTGTCTAGCAAACTACATTTTACCTTATGCGAGTTAACTCGTTCCTGGCACTTAACTGGTTAAGATCAATCTTGTTTAGTACTATAATCTGTATCTAGGTTGTATACGTTGTAGGTTGATGGCCGACTTCAAAACAAACCTTTCAAGCGCATCTGAGTCGATTTCAGGAATATTACGCTATGTTATATCTAAGGGGTCGAAGGTCTACTGGAATTCCTTGAAATACCTTTATGAGAGCTTTAAATTCATACCACTAAATACCGTGACTCACCCATCTGGGTCTTACGATTGAGACTGCATATGTATTAGGATACTCGAGAAACTCTTGTGTCGGTACAAATAATTAATTGTATTATTATTATAAACCAAATGTAGGCAGAGGAATGCTTGAAGATTATTTTCAAGTAATCAGTCTTTTTTAATCTGCCTTTCGTGTACAATAATGGTTATTTGATGGGCATAATATAGCAACTATGTTTAGGCAGAAATAATTAACCTTAGTTTTTTGAAAAGTACTTTTATTTACGTTAAAGTACAACTTCTGTTACACGTGAGGTGCCAAAAGTGCCGAATTATTTTCAAAATTCAGGTTTAGATTTTGAAAAAATAACGACCTACTAAGTTTGTATTGTAGGAAAAAAAGCATTAAGCCTCAATTTTAATGATTCTCCTTTAATAACTTGTTAAACTATCTGATCAGGAAAATAAAACAACAATTTATTTGTCATCGTGCACTTCAAGTTTGTGTTAATGTGATATTGACTGAAAATCAGTAAAAAACGATTTTGTACACTATGTAAAATTTGTTCTGTGAGGGTTAGTTTTTTGCCTAAACACGGTCGATATTACAATCAATTTCAATACATTATATATGATTTCGTACCTAATTGTACCTGTGGTAACCTAATAATTATGTAATTAGTAAAATAATACTTCATCTACTGAAAATATTGCAGACTTAACCGATAAAGTGCCAGAAGCGAGTAAACTTGCACAGCTTAAAACGTAGTTTGCTAGAAAAATTACAATATTTTGGATGAGTTTTAATACGAAAACACAGATATGACTATATTACGATCATTAAAAACGAAGTCATGACAAAGAAACAATCAATGCACTTTTAAAAGAAATATTAAGGTTCTATTTTTGCTTAAAAATTCACAACTTGCCGGATTGTGACATTATGTCTGGCACAGAAAAGTTAAATGACTGAGAAAGACAAACAGAGACAATTAAACGTACGTATTTGCATTTTGGAATTTCTCACGAACTTGGTGACGATATAACACAATCATATACAATTAAAAAAATCTTACGACATCTACTAATTAGTAAATATTAATAATTTATGGGGAATTTCCTCCAGAGTAAGCTAGTTACGAACCGCCTAGAGAATTCAATATTAAATTCCATCTGTATTATTGCAACGAAGAAAAACTGAACGTCATTGCACGATCTACCAACAGGTTCAATATTGTCGACCGTGGACGGAGTGAATCGCTGAGGCGAACGAAAGTGAAAAGGCAAGTACGTACGTAAAAGATCACAGATGTTGGCAACTTTATGACGACACGCGCGTGTGAATAAGTACAAACTGACACACTATATATAGGAGGCACAACTCGGCCCGTAACAAAACAATCGTAATAACAGAACTTACAACGAATCTAATCAAGACATAAAAAGCGAATCTAATCCAACTTAATAACCTAACGTGACGGTGATATGTTACGCCAGTAATTTCAAAACAAGAAAAGCAGCTACATATATGTTTTTGTGTTTCAGAATTCGTGACATTTTACCTTGCCTGTTAAAAATGCTTCAGTCATGATGATTGATACAAGTAGTGGCCGAGGAGTCGGTTGATGTAAATCTGTGTTGTTTCGCCACACCTAAGCGGCGTTCCAAAAGAGCAATGTGCGTATCAACATCACTTTATATGATTCGTTGGAAACATGATGAGAGTTAATAAATAAAATAAAATAAAAACACACATTAGATACTTTTTTCCTTTCCCCTGTTTGTTTTCATTACAGATTTCTTGTAGTACTACTAATATGTATTTTTTTAAACCATGTCCGCTCCGAAACGAAGCACGAGTCTTCACAATGTGAAGATTGTTTTGGCAGTTACTTTTACGAGTAATAATCGTCAATTATTAGCTTAACCGTTTCGGGTTCGTGTCCTGGTTACGATACAGATGAATAAACATTTATAAAATTTGCGACCAGCCTGGGCCTCGAACCCATGATCCTCGGCTCGTGAGTCAAATGCCACTATCCACTCACCCACGAGAGCGATTTAAAAATATCAAAATCCCATTTTCATATACTCAAACTCACATAGAGAAACATATTTTCTGACATTGAGTCTTCATGTTTTATAATATAATGACGATGGTTAAAATGTATGGATATCATAATATTTCACTAAAATTGCCATATCGACTGTGTTTAGATAAAAGGGAAAGGGGGTTACCTCACAAAAAAAAAATACAGAAGTACAAAAAACGTGTTTTAATGATTTTTAGTCAGTCACGTTAACACAAACTTGCAAGGGCACAATGACCAATGAATTGGTGTTTCACTTTCCTGATCTAATAATTAAGAGAGTTATTAAAGAGAAATCATTAAATTTTACGTTTAATGCTTCTTTTCTTTCCATACAAACTTAATAAATCGTACGTTTCAAAATCGAAAGCTGAATTTCGATAATAATTCGGCATTTTTGGCTTAATTCCTTTTGACAAAACGTCTATTTAGTTGTGCACATTGTGATTCTTAAATAAAACCACTTTTCAAAGAACTGAGGGTTACGCCCTTTTACTTAAACAGGGTCGATATAAATATACGGGGCCAATTACGGACGAACCCGCACAACATAACCTTTCAAACTTTTGCAAGCCTCCGAGAGTCCGTAAAACGTACTGAAAGTTCAGTGTTTGCCAAGTACGTAAACTTAAAAGAAATAATAAACTGTAAATATTCATGGATGTTATTATATCGGTTAAATATTGTGGCGTACTTCTTAGGATGGTTTTATTAATTTAGATATATTTCAATGGCAGACAGTAGTACTTCGGAAGAAACATCCAACAATATAAATCGCGCCTGAGCGAGATGAAATAAGATGTTTCGTAGCAGATAGTAAGTGAATTCAGTTCCCACGCGCTAGTTTCGCTGCACGCTTGTTTGTTTGTTTCGGTAATAAGTGAAAGAAATGCAGGCCATTCATGATTATCAAAAAACCTGTTATGGAATATATATAGTATTTGACATTTAGAGCGAATGTATCTCAAGGATTAACGCAATAGTAAATATAAATTTATGTTAATCTACATTCTATGCTGATACAGTTATTTTAAATAATTAATAAGATGAAAATAGAAAAACGAACACTCATTCATAGTTTTTAATTCCGGATTCGATTATTCAAACGACAAACTGTATATGCGCTGGTCAGATGTTTGATATAAGGCGGAGGTAATTAATTTCCTACGTAGATTCAGCGAAAATGAAAAGCTCAGGTGCCTTGCGGTTTCCCAAAGAGGTTTTTCACACATATTCATATTTGTACTGGAGGGTGTTCAGACAATTTCCTGCGTAACACAGTGGGGCGAGACATTTTAATTTGGAATCGCCTGCCTCGACGTCGCATCGAACTACGCATTATGATATTGGCGTTTGAATTGTACATACATGAATCATACTTATTCTGTATTTTTTAAATTTCATACACGCTCCGAGGTGGAGCATATGTGAACTTCACTATGTGAAGATTTTGACAATTATTTTTTTACGAGTTATAGTTCACTTCGGGTTCGTGTTCCGGGTACAATACAAATGAATGAACATTTGAAAAAATTACAATCACCCACGGGACATGAACCCGCCACCTCCTCTTGCTAGGCGGACGCGCTATCCACTAACCTAACGATCACGACTTGTTCTGTAATTAAGTAATCAAATTACAGAGCTATTCAAGTTTAATTTGTAGTTTCTTTCGCATACGTAACTTTTATCACTGTTCTACGTAGGAGTACTTAAGTGTCTATAGTGTCTACACTAATCATGATATTACAGACCGTGTGTGGTAGGTGATTTCCATCACTGTTATACGTACTTGGTGTCTATACTGGTCATGAATTTCTTTCGCTAAAACAATTGCTGGTCCAGATATACATATTAAGTTCCATTTTATGAACTGGAAAATGATTTATTTTATTAATTTCAGCCTGTGTCGCATTTAAATCTGTATTAACTTTAAATTTGTACATTTCACTGAAGCGCTGCACGGTTAGAGGCCGTCCAAAACCACGTGACGCGCTTGAAGGAGGAGGCTAGCCACTAACGTCTACATGGCGTTACAAGCGGGGAGGGTGTCTTAATTTCGATGGTTGCGTAACATTTTTTTATCTGAAAACTCGTAAATCTCATTCGAATGTAATGTAAAAAATACGTAACCTTTGAGAAGAGGAAGGGCTCAAGCTGAATGTCTACATGGTATTACATGGAGGGGGGGGGTGGGTTAAAAATCTTACGTCGTTTATAAACGACCACTTACGATAAATTTTTAAAAAATACGACAATTTAAAATAACGATTTAGCCAAGTTCGAATCGATGTGCCAGAAAGCTACAAAGCGACAGTTGAATAAGTATGTATAATGAATTACAATTTTGCATCTTCGAAAATTACTCGTAAGCATCATCCTACGGATGTGTACTTAAGTCATACTAACAAATAAGGCATTAGCGTATGAAACTGTACAAATCGACATACTAAACAAATATTCACAAAGATATCTATTCAATCGGTCATTCTGAATACGAAAGGTGTCACTGTGTCATTAGCTGGAACAAGTTTCCATCGATAAAGCACGCATACACATAGGCAGAAAACATTTAAAAAAAGTTGTATGCGAAAATGATTTAACAACATGTTAAGCTTTATTGTGATGTATATTTAACGACTATCTATGTATGTATATGAAGAAATTACTAAGATTTATGTGATGTGAAATACATCAACTAGGCAATTGTGGTTGAATAATACACAACATAAAGTACGTACGTTATTTTAACCCTTTGAATAGCGTATGCGGAAATTTGTACCTTTCAGATACTTGAAATTCAATGTAGATGTTATAAAACAATAATACGAAACTGAATTTCAAATTGTCATTTTAAACCATAATTTGTAAGAGTTGAGGGGGGTATTTCCAAAGTAAACTTATTTCATTTCATCATTCAAATTTGTGGCTAATGCTAAATAACTCTTTACGGAGTCGGTTTAACATATTTTTTTATTATCTACATTGCAATTTGTATTTTACACTACCAATGGATATAACAAAAAAATATGTAATATTGATATAAGATTCGAACCCTAGACCCTCAGCTCGTGAGTCAGATGCGCTATCCACTCGCCTACAAGGTCAACAATAAGAGACTACAACACAAAAATACTGTGCAGAGAGAAACCACATTTTATTTACAAAAAAAAACATTTATTACTGTGTGTTATCATTTGATGAATTTATTCGACATTATTTAGTAAACCGTATCACCAATGTGATGTTGTTAAGGGTCGTCCATAAACCACGTACAGTTTTTTCTTACTTTTTTTTACCCTCCCCCCCCTCCATGTAATACCACGGAGACATTCAGATTGACCCCTCCCCTCACTCCTCTAGAAAGTTATGTAACTTTCCACATTAATCGATTGAGTGCCAGAAGCGAGATAACAGAACAAATTAAAACGTAGTTTGCTAGAAAATTTGAATATTTTGGATGATTTTAAATACAAAAGTGCGGAGATATGAATATTAAATGGTAATTAAAAACAAACTTATGATAAAGAAACGTTTAATAAAAACATATTTAGGTTCTCTTTTTGCTTAAATTTCACAGCTTACTGACATTATGCCCGGCACAAAGTCAAATAGGAATATAATTTATGATCGTATCTTATCCACTTTTTGAAAGGAAAAAGTGTTACGTAACATTAAAAATCTACCTACAAATCTACCCTATGTAACGCCATGTAGACGTTAGTGGTCAACCCCCCCCCCCCTCAAGAGTGTTACGTGGTTTATGGACGACCCCTAATATATTTTTTTATGTAACTCTATTAACTGCTAATAAGACATTAAAAACATTGCTTTAAGACTTTTTTGTATGCATCTTTCGACGCAAAAATAAAATTCTGTCCCCATGATTTCGCGTAAATCAATAAACACTATATTCAGAAATCGATCAATACATTTTTTACGTGGCAACATTAGGTTATGAGGCAATAAAAATACGCATTAAGCGACTACGTTAGAAACCATGTACAAAAAAAAAAAAATTCTCCGATTAAGATAACACATTCGTAGCATAATATTATAATACATCGTTTTCTCGTTAACGACACGAGCCACTTTGCTCGACAGTAGTACACGATATAATGATGAATGTGTTTTTAAATAGTGGCTTTCATTTGAAGAATTAGTCGAATGTCAACTAACCTACTACTATTTTTTTTTTCATAATCGAATCAATAGTCACTCCAATAGCAATTCATAATACTGTCAACCGATCCAGAACACAAAATAAGACTAAATCATTCACATATTTATTGATATCGGCCGTGTTTAGGTGAAAGGGAGTAATCCTCACAGAATAAATTTTACAGGAGGCACAAAAAATATGTTTTAATGATTTTTAGTCAAACTTAAAAGTGCATGACGACAAATAAATTGGTGTTTCATTTTCCTGATCTGATAATTAAGAAAGTTATTAAAGAAAAATGATTAAAATCGATGTTTAATGCTTTTTTTCCTTTCCATAAATACTTAGTAGTTGATTGTTCTTTTTTTAAACCTAAAGCTGAATTTCGACAGTGAATTGGCATTTTTGGCTTAATTCCTTGTGGTAGAACGTGTATTTAGTTGCGTACATTGTGATTCTCAAATAAAAGCACTTTTCAAAAAAACTGAGGGTTGCGCCGTTTTACCTTAACAGTGTCGATATCATTTCTAACGTAATAGAGGCGTAGTGTTAGCCCGACTATAGGGCGACTTCTATTTTTTAATCTTCATTTTGGAGAGAGAAAAAAATCTTCACCATTATAAATAATATAATATCTACAAGACAAATTACACAGATAACAGTGAACTACATGTTTAAACATGAAAAGAAGAAATAAAAAAAGTTCAATTACAGTAGTTAATCAGATCAGTAAGATTCACATCTTGTGGCTACAGCATACTCAGCATTAACCTCATCGTCGGTGATAATTCCCAAAAATATAATCTTCTATACCGTCCATTTTATTGGATATGCAACATTTTTAAAATCCGGTGATGTTTTCTTTGGAAATTTGATACCAGGATTGGAGGATCCACTCACGCAGATTAGTAACAAAGTTTTTATTTTTCCGGTAGGTAAAATAAGGGTATTATCAGTTTTTCAACAACAATCCAGTGCCATTTCTTTTGAGTAGCTCAGTGTGCAGATGGCCTTAATCTCTCCAGGAGTGAGTTTTTTTTAATTACGTTTACATAATTGGGAACATTTTCTTTAATAATCTAGCTTTAAATTCTTAATTTTACAGAATGTATGCAATAATTATATTGTGTAATGTTTATTTGACGCAAAAATAACATTTACGAGTATTTATTGCTTGGAACTTAACCTACATATACGCCATACTTTTTCAAGACAAATTTTGAATGGACGCATATGCGCGTCAATACTCATATGTAATGCTTCAAGGTTTCCAACTGTTATCGATATTTTTACCGACTCTTAGTATAAATAAGCATTGAATATAAACCTGTGACAGCATAGTTTATTGATCTCACCGAAAATTACTGCAAACGTAGAGCTAAAAGGCAACTAATAGACTGGCAACCAAGCTTGTCCATATCATGAAATGCTGCTAATTTTGTTGAAATATGTATAAAACTCGAATATTGTTTTAAAAAAATGGGTTCTCACCACGCTATGGTTCAACAGCAGAGCAAAAAAATATTACTGTGAATAGTTCTGCATAAAAGTGTCATATCAAATTCACTGAATTACATGTTTTACCGTCAATTCAGATTTCAAATTTTAATTGCATATAATAAATATTTAAATAAATATCTTCAGGACTAATAATACGACTATATTGCACCCATTTAAACATAGATATAAAAAGTGAGTCAAAAATGAAATTGATTTCTATTGTCAATTCCAGAAGGCACATGAAGTGCGAAGATACTCAGTTTCATGATACGAGTATGCCTAGGAATTTCATCATCTGGCGAATTACACGATCGGACGGCGACTTATATGTAACAGTATGAAAGTGAACTTGAATGTTTTAGACGAAATGTGTGGGTGGACGCGTATACAGACACCGAAATATCATTCCCGATATAAAAACGCCAAGTGTAGGCAGCATGCCATCTGTCAGTACGCGGTTAATAATCAAACACGTCAGTCAACCTGGTCTACTCATAGCGAGATGTGCGATCACTTAGCGAGTTACATGACCGACGCAAACATTGCCATATGTGTCACAGGGACAAATACTGTATTTTTAGCATGCTAGATATTAATTTGTTTACTTTAAGGAGTCTAAATGTGTGCTAGATAGATAATAAAGACGCTTCACACAATACGTCAGATGTACGAGCACGCCAGACTTCGCGCGTACGGTCGGCTTTGTTTGTATGGAGAAGTAATATCAAACTTGTAAAATATGTGAAAACTACTTAACGTCATACTAAACAGATCAGTTGCACGGCAAAATAAAGCGAGCCTCTTAGAAATAATAGAATTGAAGTTATAGGAGTAACTCAAGACCGAAAGTTAAAACTGATAATCTTCCGGTTGCGAAATGTATACATTGAATGCAATTGAGAGCTCGTGTAAGGTTACCAAATTACTTACATAAGTGATAAATCAACGATTCCTCTTCTAAAATTATACAGTGTGTTCAAGAAGTAACAAACAGCATTCAATCTATGTGTTGGTTTAATGTAGATTAAACTAAAAATTCTTATTTTTAGGATTTGTAAAACCGACAAAATTTGTAGAGTATAATACAACATACGAATTTGACGATTTGTATCGATAAATTTTCAGGTTATAGCACTATTAACAAGTGTCAATTAGCGAGTCCCGGAAAATCCCGTAGTTAAGTGTTCATACGGTTAACTTCGGGACCCAGGTTTCTGGTCCCACCACTTTCCCGCCAGTATATGGAACCGCGATTGTGCGCAGTCGCCTACCTGACACTTGCACGGAAACAATGTATTTT
>JAPMAG010000966.1:0-12402 GCA_036584685.1 Rhyacophila sp. Rhy_31_5 | reverse complement strand
TCCGCTTAAAAGTAATAAATCGAAAATAACTCATTGAACAATTAAACAATTTCAATTATAATTATATGAATTATGAATACCGCAATGATAAAAACAATAATGAACAACATGTTTCAATAATATACATTACAAATGAAAGCGAAGAGCACCGAGGCCGAGGCCGGTGAAATCGCCGCACTTCGATATCGTGAGGCACCCTCCGGCTCATGCGGAAGCGTGATGAAGATTTACAAAGCGTAAAAGACTTAATGTGAAATACGCGCCGCATAAGATAGAATTCTAACTCTAACTCCCGACTAAAATAATTACTATGAACATTCACTTCTAAATGTACTGAGTAAATTAATCAATTAAGGCACTTCTGTTCCGCAGTCGGAGAAATCAAGACGTAACCTACAAATGTTACAGCAATTCATCAAATAATTTAATTCTTAATACATTTAACTTAAAAAAAACTGCGTCGCAACAGAACACTAATTATAATTAATAACGATTATGATTTTAAGATGAACAAAATAATATATATAGTACACATTGAACGTAGGAGAAACCGGCAAAGCGCATCCCTGCGAGATGCAAACGAAACAAAAAAGGCTGAATTGAGGCTCCGATCCATCCGTGAAACGCGGGAAGAATCTGCACATCCGCAATCTTGGCTTCAAGGTTAAATATTATTTTGGCGTCGACTACGAGAGAATTAATACAATGCTGAGTCGGTTCATACAGGGTGAATAGGATTACGCTACGGAAGCCTAACTACTCGCACTCGGACGACTCTCCGTGAGGAGGATCGACCGTCGGAAGGGGTCTGTTAACAATAAATAAATATATATAATATTATAATAGATATAATAGATAATGCAGGCGGTAGGGGTGTCCCAAAACGAAGAGCGGCCCGTGAAGCTACAAGAAGAACGTGAAGGGCGCGGCGGAGGTGAGGCTCCTCCGTCGTCTTGTTAGTCCCGCGGCGCCTCGCCGCTCGCCCCTTTGCCCGACTGGCCGGTTAACGAGAAGAGAGAAAACAGAATGTTAGTATCCACCCCGAGTACGATGTGACACGTGACGGGGGGGAGGTACACTGGCGCGGGCGGAAAGCGTTCGCCCATCCAAGCAAAGCGACCCGGGTTAGCGACCGCGCAACTTTATTAAGTTTACTGACAAAAACAATGTGAAGCGCTCACTTTTTCGACCGACAACGCCGTCTCGGGCAAACGGCAAAGACAGTATGAAGTATATAAACAGCAAACGGATGGTGCTACATTGGATTCAAATAATAAAAAAATCAGGTTTTTAGTAATTTGTTTGAATATTAATGAGAGACTTCGATGACGGTTATTAAAACTGAGCGCTTTACATATTGACAAAGTGACATATTAAGGAAGTGACAGGTGACAGCCTGGCCGGTGACGGGTGACACGCTTTCCGCGCGCTCTCTCGGTCAACATGCAAACTTTGTCGAGCGTGCGTTTGCATTTTGACACGTCTTCTTTATATACAGACAGGCGGCGCCAGGAGAACTTGGCCTTGTGGAGTTAGTTTGGTTTAGTCTACCCGCTCGGTGCCGTTTCTCGGCGGCCGAAGCAAAAGTTATTATTTATAGATAGATACATGATACCATTCCAAGTGTTAATGAGAACATACGATTTTAATGGTGCAAACTGAGCTGACTCCATAAAATAATACTCGTTTGGTTTTTGGTAATTTTCTTTACTTTATTTGATTCACAATTTATTTATAGTTTGCATTAAAACAGCTCCTCTCGTGACGATACATCCCGTCGGCCGACAGGGCGGACCGCGGATCTATCTCCGAGTCAAATTGTTACAATTCAATGACACCTAATATTTAACCTATTGAAATAATTTTGAAAACTGCGGAATGATTTCGCTTCCGTCGAGTCGACCGACTCGCGGATCGGATCGATCAAAATGAACAGCGAACCCGACGGGGGAAGAGAAATCAGTCGACAGAACAGATTTAATAGATTTGATTGAAGCTGCAAAATGTCCACAAAGGCCCAAGTCATGAGGCAAATTTTCAAAATACAAATAGTAGAAAAAGAAGAAAAATAAGAAAATAAAATTAAACTTAAAGGTAGTCTTAATGTATTACACAATAATTACATATATTACTCTATTACATAAAATCTACTACACATTGTAATGTGTTGCATAAAAATAACACAAACAGTCATTCCAGAATACAACAGACAGACTGGAATCGATGGCACCACCGCTGAGGAAAGAAGGACTTCACAACCTTTTACTCCTTCTGTCAGTATTTTCGTGAACTACGAGTATATCTGTTTTTAAAAACAATCTTCAATACTGACCGAAATAATAAAATTTTACTAGTTTTCTTTAAGATAATGTACATTTTTCTGGACTAGTCGAAGAGTAAGAATTTAACAGTCGACAGAACTCACCCTTGGCTTATATCATACAAATTAAAAAATATAAATAAATCTCTGGGTAACGATGTAAAAAAATTACAATAAAATACATAAAAATAATACACGGATGATTATCATCCTTCTTTCCGATACAATAAATATGTCAACGAGTAATAAAAAATAATACAAAAACCATAGAGGTAATAAAAAGGCAGGTCTGCGAACACGACGAACGGCTCGACTTCCATCCCTTTGCGCCGATTCTTATAAAATAATACTTTGAAATCTCAAATCCCACAAGTGTTGTAAAAAGACTGCTGCAAGATTCGTGGACGCAATTTATAATGAACGAGTCAAACATGAAAAGGCAGAAAGGGAGACAGTCGCATTATTGCCGCTCGTCGTGAGATGGCACAGAAAGAGATATAAATACGTACAAGTCATCGGCAAAGCATTCAGACAAAAGAAAAACTCGAAGCAAATATATCTTGTAAAATTGAACTAATTGATGATTTATGTTTTGTTACATTTTACAAAAATTAAATGTGAAATTTCTTATGTTACTCATTTCATCAAAAGTTTTTTTGAGTATTAATAAAATTTCTTTATTCATTGAAAATGACGTGAAAACAGAAAAATTGAGTAACAAATTTATGGATAAATTTATTCTTGAGTGATTGCAAATTTTTCTTTGGGCTATATTCTTTACGTAGACATGTGGCACAGAATTGGGTGGCAGTTCGGCAAAAAATGACAACTGTTTCACTGTCGCTAGACGCAAGAAATCTATTCTCACATCGAGATTGATCAAGGACAATCGAAAGTAAAGAGAAGTTCTACAGAGAAGTCAGTTATCTATTTTGGGTCGAACGTCACCGAGTCATGTTGATATTTGTGAGCTCACCTCTCGCAGGGGGTGTAGGGTTAGTGTCTGCTTTTGCGGTTAAGAAAGGGCGCCGGCGCGCTGATAAGGATGATCTCTCACGGACGCCAGGTGCCGCCGCCCAGCCCGAGCACCTCCCACTCCAACGCCTACTGCACCAATGGAAACACTGATAACCGCTGACGCTGGCATGTGCGCGGCGCGCGCCCGTGCCGACGCACATGCCGCGTTCGGCGCATCGAGTCTTCATCGGAATGGCACACCTCCGGCGTTTCGCCGGCGGTATTTTACTGATGCTTTCATAGCCGGGGAACGATCGGGGTATCCCCCAGGAAATCTTTAACATCGATATTTAATAGCAAACAATAATGATGGTATACCCGTAAATCTTTTAAAAAGCAGTTCAAAAGAACACTGCAATGTCATATTTTCTCTGACTTGATTTCAATGTTCAAATTATTCCATATATATATATATAAATAAATGAGGCAGAATTTAAATGAGAAGAAATTTTTATTATCAACATTGCATCCTCCTTTCTAAATTTATATTTAATTTGACATTCAATCAGGCAACATGACAAATTTGAATGTGAAAAAGTGCGCTTCTCAGATTTCCTAGGGTATTCCCCGTTCACTCTACTCAACTAAATTTACACAATGGGCAGCGTATAATGCTACTATTTTCTGTTGTCTGACATATTGTAACAGTACAAACAGAATCATATAATTACACAGTGAAAGACTCACGCATTTGAAAATACCATTTCAATTAAAGATTAAACTAAATAACATTTGAATTCGATTAAAACTTATGTCAACTGATGGACAATAAGAATCGGATATATCCTAGATTGACAAATAATAACAGTATAAAAGTTACAACTGTCGGCTTTGTTATTAAAAAAATATGTTTTCTAAAAATGTCCCAATTAATTTTTTAGTTTTAACGGATCTCTAAGCTATTTTAAAGAAATCTCGGTAACCGTTGATCATTATAGGTTAACTATGTTTTCATGCTTCTCTCGTATTCCACGATTTTGAGGTTAGTTTATAGGAATGCAAACTAACCTTATTGTTTATGCAAAACTAATAAATTGTAAAAAATCTACATGCAACTATACTTTTTCCGTCATGCCGAAAGAGTAAAATAAAACTTCGAACATCACTAAACAGCGAAAAGCCTAATTCTTTTTAACGACCTAACGATAGAGACCTAGTGAGTGAAATCGTGAAGAAGTTGAAAAAGAGATTTTGAAGGTTTGAATGATGTCTAATTAATCACATATATATTTATATTTTAAAGTAATCTTAGAGGAAAATCCGGTTTTATATCTCATTCAAACGTACGCGCTGAAATAAAATTTAAAAGCTTCAATACACATAACTAAAAGCTAAGTATTTATAATTAAAATAAAAATGCCATTGTTCTTTTAAAACCTAAAATCTAAAGACGGAATCGTATTCCAACATTATAATATGTCAAACATTCTAAGTAATAAAAAATTACATCCGAAAAACTGGTTTTGAACAGGAGTACTTTAAAAGAAAGGGTTTTATAAACTAAAAAGAAATGTCATGGCTGATGAATCCTTTCTCTTCAAAAGGATCTAAGTGTAAAGACATCTCGGATACTGAATTTTAAAATTATCGTAAACCTCACAAATGGCATTTCTTTTTCTTGGCTTCAAATTCACGGGTAAACTGAACTTTTCATAGAATAGATATTCTTTGAAAAATACCTTTCGGTGTTTATATTGAAATGTATTTTTTTTCTAATTTTTCAACTTAACTAGTCACCGATATATGCTTTATTTAAGTGATCACTAATCCGAAATATAAATAACTTAATTTTAAATAAAATTGGTAAATATAATCATCATAACAATTTGAGTATATGGAACTCTACACTATTCATAAAAGCATTCAAGCGGAATTCGACCGAGTCTCCGAACCCACCGAACTGCGCTGAGAATAATGATTCTAATTAAACTACGAGAACGTGCCCTCCTTCGAGGAGAGATGTCCCTTTTTTTGTTCTCCATCGAGCTGTCAAAAACGATAATCCTAACGAGCTACTCTACCTTAAAGATAAATTACGATGACCGCCTCGGCTGATGAACAGTAAGTGTCGCATCGTAGGTACAAAACGGTTCCATTATTTTATTCTCTGGGTTAATTCATAAAAACTTTCAAGTTATTGATGTTAAAATATTGTTAAATCTGTCTGACTACTAAACATTCTAGGCTTGGTCCCGCACACTTGTTTGTATTTTTACAAAAACGACTTGTTAAACGATTAATATAAATTACGAACGGGGGATTCTCCGAATAAATTAAATTGTATTGCAGCATACCCGATGCCCGCATGTCTCGATTTTGAAATTCTCACATCTACCGCTGCCCCTTGATGATTAACAAGTCAGAATAGGAAAGAACATAAGACAGAGGATCGCTGCGAATCGACAAACGAAAATTGTTCATCGAGAACTGTCGGCATTCAGTTTTTAAAAAAATTAAAAGGACATATACTTATTCTGGAGATAGCATTAGATGTTTACTTTTTTTAAAAATTTGATCAAAGTTTAAAAAAATAAATCAATTGACAGATAATGAATATTAAACAAAATACAGTAGAAAGCGAATAAATTCATTCGACGGGATATCCATCAGTCGGAAGGTTTTTAGAGGAAATTACGCTTTTTATCTATTTGTATTTCTTTCAATATTCACTATCAATGTTTAGTCAGGTGAGTTCACACTGAATTATCAGTTAATGAAAGAAATTGTTTTAAAAAAATGTTAAAACTTGTTATTGACGAAAAAGATTAGTTGTGTTACAAGCGGGGATCCGTTAACTGAGGACAACACAAACGCCGATTAAAATCCGCGATTTCTATCGATTAAAGTGGATTTCACTAATTAAAATAATACTTTCGAGTCCACCACCACTGGAATAAAAAAATGATTTCCTAGAAATGTTCTCAAACATCAGCGGAGTCGCGAAAGGACGATTTCGACTGACGCTCTAACAACAAAAACTTGCCCGCTCTGCGGCGACTCTCAACTATCTCGCCTCAATATTGTAAAAATGTACTAAGCCTAATAATAATTTTTATAAATTCTTAAATAATACACAATAAAATTCATCTGTATAAATAAAATAATACTAATTATTCTCAGCTATCAAAAAGACTTTATATAAACAGATAAAAATCTCCTTAGCATAAATAAAACTATGACATTTTCATAAAAGTCAAAAGACGGTTCTTCTTCCGGTAGCGTCTTTCGATACAATCGTGAGGTCCGGGACTCCAGAAAATCTGAATCCTCTAGTACCGAGGCGAAAGACACCCGCCCCGTCACCGCCCCCGCTGACTCGCAACTGCCGACTCTCAGAACGATCGCAATGTATAATTTTCAAGTACGTAAATGCTACAATTACAAGTGAAAGCCGCGAAGATATCAAAAGTTCCAAGAGAAATTATAGAAATTTTATATTAACAAAAGCAGTATCTCGTTTTTGTTCCTAGGAACAATTGAATATTAAATTAAAGTTACAGGATATTTTCTTGCGGCTAAAATTTCATATGTTACAGATTACTGAAGAATTGTGACTTTTATCTGCCCTTAGGCCGCAAAATAAATTTATAAACGGGTAGCTGTCCTGTTCCGGAGGGCGCGAGTCGGACGAGACAATCACCGAGGAGAACGGCGAGCGGGCGCGGGGTTATCGAAAGAGTTGTACGCGGTGTCGCAGTGGAAACAAGACTGAGAAGTGGTGAGTTGCAAATGGTGTGGCTGTCGGTATAAGTGGGGAGTGATCAGAGGTGATGGCCGATGTCAGAACCCGGCTAGCAGGTATCTGGTCGCTGCAAACCCACACAAACATTCAGCAAAACATATCACATTGCACCATTAAAGTTTACTTAAGTATTATTCACTGAGAGCGCTCACAATCTTAATCCATGAAACTGAAAGAAAACTCATCGATCTGATGGAAATGGGTCTTTTTGGCAATTTTCTTTTTTAATTCTCTCTCGTAAATGTCAGCATTCATTTGTCTTGATAGTTCCACGATGCAGGTATAAAAATGACTTTGCTCAGTCATAATGAGCAGCTTTACTCGTTCCAGCATTATAAATTTCGTTATATCGATTAGTTTTCTCTTCGATTTCTAAATTGTATACAATTGCGTACATTCTTCTTCTGAAGGTTCCTTATTTTTGGTAGCTAGATCCTTTTCCATCCGACCGATGATGATGTCACTCAATGCATTTCTATGTGGTATATTTTTATGGCCATTGTTTTTGCTTAAAAGAGAAGTGGACAACAAATACGAAGACCTTAAAAATAAAACCATAAAGATATGGTATAAAATGACGATTTTCTATAGTTTCATTTATTTCATAATTTTATAATAAATATTATCTACAACTGTAGCAATTTAGAATTAACAAATTATTTGAGATTAAACGTTTAGCTTCACTTGAAAAATATATAATAATAGGGTTTAACTAACTCTTTTGTCGAATACGATTGAGAAAAACGATTCTATTCTACTGATGAAATAGTTTCATTTGAAAAAAATTAACACAACAAATAGAAACAAATACAAAGTACCCTTCTAACATTCCAGATAGATGTTAAGATGATATATTTGATATATTTGATTCATTTGTTTTGTTAAAGCTTTACACCGTTAAAACTATTGCATATGTAAAAACAGCACCAATTGACAAAATCATAAAACTTTTATTAACCCTTTTTCACTTGAGTTTTTTAAAATTTACCAGAAATTGACAAAAATTTAGCACAATTGATAGAGTAATAGAAACAAAATTAGACAAAATGAATAAAAAAAACTGAAAGTGAAAAGGGGAAATAAGTATTAAATAAAAAAACAATAATTTTGATTAAAATTTTAAGATGTTAATGCGTGTTTGTATGTTAGCACAGTATTCAAGAATAGCCTTCTCCAAGAAGCGAAGTGATAACAGCTGATCTTTAAATGCTCAAATAATTCAATCTAACCTAAGAAATTTAAAATACGAATATATATATTACTTTTTAAAGCCTCATACCTAGCAACCGTGTCAAAAGTGACAACAAAAGCGAAAAATAAACATCTCTTTGTAGAAATTAAAAAATATACTCCTCCTTAACTGCGAATATACTAATAAATTACTTATTGTCTTGTGAAAACTCTTTTTTTCCATATAGGAAATATATAAGAAAAGCATTCACTCTCCAGTTCACTGACTCACACATACGTAATTAATAAATAATTTAGTACTAAGCACTTAAATCTGACAAAATATTAAAGATATTTTGAAAACTAAGTTGTCTTCATAAAAATTACTCAATATATTGAAATTCATTATACCTACATTACAATATTTGCAGATTTATATTTGAAACATTTTTTTCTGATATGTTAAAAATCCAACAATGCATGAAAAATAAAGAATCGCTTTTAAAATGTTCACAATGTTATTTGATTAATCGATTTTTCTAATCAGTGGTCACGTAATAAGACTCAAATATAAAGGTGGTTTTATTGGCTCTGTAGATTTCATGAATCAGAAAAATCAATTTGTTCATAGGATTAAAATTTTCTATTCTCCTTTATCATGGTTACTCTTACACGATAACACTGAAAGCGTAACGGTGAATTTACAATATTTTTCTATGCCTTAAATACTTTTGTTACTGACCTCCTCCTCAAAAATAATCTATCAAAGAAAACTATCGATCATCCGCTATACATATGAGTACTATAAAACGCAATATTCCTATTTGATAAGTTATTCTTAGTCGGTTGATTTTAGTTGCAGTGTGACAGAGAAGACGTTAATATTAACTGGACCGTTATTTGGATACATGTAGATTAGAACATAAATTAATAGAATTAATAATACATCTTTAATGGTTATTATTGTTTCAAATGCGTGTCTTGTGTAATATTACTGGTATTAATATGGCTACGGTGATTTCTAAATCGGAGAAACTTAACAACACATTCACTCTTTTGAGAGAAATGTATTTCTAATATTTCTCCTAAAAATATATAAGCATAGTGCGTGACAAATATCACCATTATATCGTAACTTATTCTGAAATCTGTAGAAAGCAAATATAATATATATTTATGTGGCATTGTTGAAAATATTTCATATTGTCATCGTGTTCGAGTTTCATTAACTCAAATGTTCAAACAATCAACTGTGTCCAAAAACTTCAGTGACAGTGAAATTTCGAGTGAGACATTTTCTAAATTGTATTAGATTATTTTTATATTAAATTTTGACATTATTGTAAGAATCATTTGAGGCGTGTATTTCCAAAGTGAACTTTTTGCACTTCAACAAATTTGTGGTAAATACCAAAAAAACTGCTTTCAGTGTCGATATTACATATTTTTTTGTTATCTCAATTGTAAATTGTATTTTACACTACAAATGGATATGACAAAAAATATGTAATATCAACACCGTAAACAGTTTGTGGCATTTTCTACAAATTTATTAAAGTGGAATAGTTCACTTTGGAAATACAAGCCTCATTTTATAGTTTATCTTTTGTTTTCGGGTCTTCATTATGTCCAGTAAGATGACAATATAATATATGTCCCACATTAATAATGAAATATTCCTACAAGTCGATTCCATCTAAAAAATAAAGCATTTTTTTGAAAAATGCAAAGGTGGTGTTGATTCAATGTTGCCATCTATAAGAATCGGCAATCTTCTGTAATTTTAAAGCGGCATAAAACATAATTTAATAAATTATATTAACCGTGCATTCTATTGCACACAAGAAGTAATTATAAATATGAAGAATGCAAAAATCATATCATTGACTTCTACAAATTGAAAATGTACTGAAAGTACACTCTATTTTATGACACTTGGGGAAATGTAATGTATTAATCGCTTCCCACTAAAAAAGAATCTACATGTGTGCATTTTAAATCAATATTAAATAACAAAGAGCGGAAATATGAAAATAAAATATTTTTTAAGATGACAATTAATTGTCTTCTGAATATCACAAGGAGTAAAAATTGCTTCTGTGAATATTTTCATGTTATGTATCTCTCGAATTCAATATGTACTCTTTGGTATGTAGTATTTTAAATGTCTAATTTTGTTAAAAGCAGTTGCGAATTGATTACTAGATAAATGTGAAGCATTCGATTGATGTTAAACAAAAAATATATTAAATTGGGTTATGGAAGAATATTCGGTTAAAAATCAACTGCATATGACAGCGGTTAACTGTTACTTTATGTAGGTTGAATCATTTGCCATGACATGTCCATATTACACTTTGTACACTTCAATATTCAAAAAATAAAAAAGAAATGGATACATCACACTTTTCGATTGACAGATGTTTTTAATGTTCTCGGATGCAAAAAAATATATGATTTCACCTTCATTAGCATGGTGAGCCTAGACAAATATATATTTGTACAAGAAGATATTAAATATTAGACAAAATAAAAGTGATTCCAGAATTACTTTCATAGGATTTAACGAGGGCACTTTGAAAAGATTTAAATTATGTTATTAATATGGTCATTTCATGGCATATTTTCAACAGGTCATGATACCATATGCATGTGTGTTAAAATGTGTCGTGGGTGTGAGGGTGGTGTAGGTGTAGTGTCACCGCGCGTACAACCCACCCGAATGGTCGGCGGCGGCGTACTCGGCGGACAGCAGGGGATTCCCGGCGGCCAGGGCGGCGTATCCGGCGTAGTCCGCGTAGGGGCTGGCCGCGTAGATCAACTGGTGGTCCAGGGGCAGGGAGGCGGGGTGCGGAGGCGCCGGATGGGCGGCCGCGTGAGCCGCAGCTGCGGCGTGCGCGGCGGCAGCCGCATGAGCCGAGGCGGGAGCCCTGGGGGACAACAAGAGGGGAGCGCCGAGGGGGGCGCTGGGGCCCTGGGGGCGCAGGGCGGAGAGGGCGGACTGGGGGCCTCCGCCGCCCAGGATGCGCTGCGTCTCCGCCGCGGCCGCTGCCACTCGTCGCCACTCCTCGTCGCACGCTGCAAATGAGGCGAACAGCATGTCAGCGTCTTTCGAAGGCACGGGGGGGAAAGAAAAATTTACACAGGTAAGACATTATGCAGGTTAATGATTATTAATTTGTTAATCCCAGTGTCGGCGATGATTGATTCTGTACCTCGGCAGTTTTCTTTATAGTTATCTAAAGAATGAACAGAATTCCAAAAATTGTGGAGTTTTACATATTTAGAAATTCAAAATATACGGGTAAACTGCCAGAGCTACAAAATTCCATCGACCGCCATTTGAAAAGATGGATGCTCTCCCTGTATGAACCGATGGAAAGATGAACACTCACTCGGTAAAACATTTATAATGTGTCTCATATTTTTTGTTAACCGATTATTTGTTAATTAAAGTATTAGTCAGTTACACAAAAACACAACATAATTTCGATAACAATATATTAAGAGTATCCAGAAATCCCATGGGCGTTCTTAGAAGTGAGCATCTAAATTTCCAAATTAGATTTACATATGAGAATATTAGGAAATCGATGATCGTTAAAACACCGTATTGGAGGAAAGAAAACCCACAATGAACATTGCCTTCTTCATAAAAAAATGTTTTCTTTAATCTTAGATTAAACTCGAATTAAATCACTTTAATTGATCTACACTTAACATTCCTCTCACAACCTTGCTTTATTTTAAGTTATTTTTTAATTTTCCTATGGCCAATCTTCTATTTATAATTTCAAGTCAAAAACTTCTGTTGTGAGATATTTTTTTACATTGTTACGACATTAATTAATTAGTCACTCTCCATTGTATACGCTGCTCGTCAATCTGAGGGTCACAGGTTTGAATCCCGTACTAGCAAAAATCTCAAAGGTTTTTTATTTGAATTTGAATCTGGGACACAGACAGAAATAGTTGAGGTAATTGTTACCAATTATTACATGATAGGATTAAAAAAAGTATTTTAAGAGCTTTAGATTATTTAGATTATTGTCGTCCCCATTAGACTAGTTGGTAGCGCGCACGCCTATCATGCGGGGATTGGTTACAAAATTTTTCAAATGTTTATTCATTTGTATTGTAGCCAGGACACGAA
>JAPMAG010000965.1:0-13435 GCA_036584685.1 Rhyacophila sp. Rhy_31_5 | reverse complement strand
AAATAACTGATGTTCTCGATTTCTCAGGTAGTTATTGGGCACATAAATATTAATGAAGCTTACGGATCTTCACAGTGTGAAGACTGTTTTGACGAGTAATAATTGTCAATTATTATCTCAACCGTTTCGAGTTCGTGTTTTGCTAGAATACAAATGAATAAACATTTTGCAACCAGCACGAGCCTCGAACCCGTGACTCAGATGCCAATATCCACTCATCTACGAAGGCAACTTAAACATATATATATATACTACAATTTAATGTGTATGAAACGAAACGACTTAAAAATATACCCATTGGTTTTAAAATTATATCTACATTATGAATGTACGGGTTATCGAAATGATACTTTTGCAAATGTGTTTAACCCTTAATTGAGGCACTTACGAGTATAAATTTTCATGAGGTTATCTACAAGTATTTTAATCGGAACTGACCGTTGTAAATCAACTGTATAAAAAATAAGCGTATAATATAATATATTTTCAATTGCACTGTAAATATATTTTTTATAGTTACATGTAAATTATTTAGTGCTAGAATAATGTACACACGGTTATTTTTTGATAATGAGAAAATGTGAAGATAATAATCAACAAATGAAACAACAAAAACAGTCATGAAATTAATGAGATCGTTTCTAATAACACCAAACGAACCAGTACTGGAGTACGTGAGGTCATCACTAGCTTGACTGATAAAATCTGATCTAAATAGAATTTACATTAAGACAATGATTGAAAAACAAATAAAAAGTAACACTTACTTATTATAAAATAAAATATGTTTTGGGGTTTATCGATCATGATTAATTAAACCCAGGTGAAGTTGACAGATCGATAAAGATATTATTGTGTTCATTATTTGGTCGTGATTATTTTAAATTAAAACAATCACAGCACTGTTAGTTAACTTAAAGAGTTGAAACGAACTCAAAACTTAATGATACATTTTGTATTGTGTTTGAATCAGATTGTTTATTCACATTGTATTATATTGACCCTGTTTAGGTAAAAGGGCGTAACCATCAGTTTTTTGAAAAGTTTTTTTTGACAATCACAATTTATACAACTAAATATACGTTCTGTCAAAAAGAATTGAGCCAAAATTGCAGAATTATTATCGAAATTCAGCTTGAGATTTTGAAAAACGAACGATCTACTAAGTTTGTATCGAAAGAAAAAAGGCATTAAACGTCAATTTTGATGATTTTTTCCTAATGACTTTCTTAATTATCAGATTAGAAAAACAAAACACCAATTGATTGGTCATCGTGCACTTCAACTTTGTGTTAATGTGACTTTGACTAAAGATAATTAAAACACGTTTTTTGTGCCTCATGTAGATTTTTTTCTCTCAGGGTTACTCCCTTTTACCTTAACACGATCGATATGATATATGAATCGAACCGTTTTATATGAACTTCTCATTTTTACGAAATATCATATGCCTGAAATATACTTGCATACATATATGAATATATTATTGTTCATCGGCGAATGACCTGTAGATCAATGTACGAAATATGCAGAAAATATAAAATAAACAAAAATAGACATATTATCCAATATTGCAGTATTTAAATGCAAAAGTGTAAAAAGATTAAATTTTATATATCTGTACCCATATTATTAACACACACCATGTTAAATTAATGAATATTTCAAGAAAATATTATTTTATGTGTATTTTATTTATAAGCTGAACCGTTAATGCTATCTCATTGAAAACTTCCCAGTGTAACATTTTTGAAAAAAATCTTTAACTCAACTGAACAAAATCTTGTATTCAATTGCATTACATACGTAACTGAAAAGGTGTTTTTTTTCTAGTTTTTAGATATTAAAGTACGTACTACATAATTATCATTTATTTCTTGTAGTCTATGATTAATCCTAAAAAATATGAATAGTTTGAAACTGTAATTCGTCTCACTCAAAATGACACATAAAATTTGCTTACACTTTTAAAAAGTGTTGCGTAATTACGATTTAGTTATTAACTCTGATATTTAGTAAATGAACTGTTTGGTTGCAGTACAAGATATTTGTCTGCAATGATTAAGTTCACATTTACTTGAAAACGAGTGAGCATAAACGTATTTTCTTATCATAAGTATTAATATACTCGTTACATCAGTTTAACTTAGTATCTAGTCACCAGTGGAAAAATAAATTCTTTGAAATAAAATATTGAAGGATTATATATATATATATGTTTGTTAAGTTTAAAAAAAGCTTTAGGTTTCTAACAGGACATGGGTCATATAATTATATAAATAAAACTGTAATCTACATAGTTTCGTTAGTTTATTATTACACAGTACAATCCCGTTAATTCGTAAATGTCGTTTATTTGTAACAAACTGCCGCTCCACTGGAAAAATCTCAGTATGTAATTCGGAAAAAAATAATACATTTTGGTACCCTCGTTTATTATTTTAAGTAATTATTTTTCTTCTAAAAGCTATCTAAACGTTTTATATTTCGTAATTTACAGGTAAAGAATCCCGTTTATTCATATAGAATAACGTATTCTTTGCTTGTCCGGTACAACAAAATCAATGAATTTCTTTTGTTTACATTTTTATTGCTTCTGAAAGCCTATAGGGGCGTTTAATACATTTTTATTTCATGTCTTTTACTAAATCTCGTTAACTAAAAAAAATCTGATTTTTATCTCTGATTACTCATAATCCTGCTTTTGTGAAAATCTATATAATTCGTAATTACCTGGGGCCTCTTGGCACTACGAATTATCAAGATTATACTATATTATATTACAGTAAATACCTATGATACGCAGTTTCGCATTATATATCTAATTAAACTAAATCGATTAGATTTTTGAATGAATGTAATAAAATGTCATGAGTTACTAGTAATCTTTTAAGTAAAACTATTCAGGTAAATAATTGTGGTTCCATTACAATAGATTACATTTGATATGTAGAGTAAATCTTATTATAAATGACGCTATTATAGTATTATGCCCGTACAAAGCCGTAAATCAAGATAATTTTACCAGTAAATATGCCAAATACGTACATTGGTGGATATCGAATATAAATTGGCATTTCAAATCGGGTTTTTTTATTTAGTGATCGTAGTGTAGAGGTTTTATCGGAATCAGGCGCTAAGACGACTTTTTTATGTTTGCTTAGGTTCATTGTCTTCTAGTCTATAGGTGCATAATACCACTGTACGAGTACTTTTATTTAAAAAAATAATCACTGAATTTAATTAAGCGGTAGGTAATTAAAGCTTATTCTTTAGCATTGAATAATATTACTGGCATAATTATATTAGTAAAAACAATTCATTTTAATTAATAAATCAAAAATATTGTATCATTATTCACGATAAGTGATGTCGCTTATAGTGATTAAACTTCAACAGATATTTATTCCATTATTAGAATTTTTAAATACTTGTACGTGAATCATAGACCCGATTACATAGCTGGCAAAAACAATTTCACGTTTTCCATTATTTAAGTATTACATAAATCAATTTTCAAAAAAGAAAATCCACAAACTTTATTTTAAAATCAATAACAATTTTGTCTGTGTACAGATTTTCATCTTGACTAATTAACAGGCGAATCCGATTGATTTTCAAGCTATAATTTATGGAAATAGTGTATAAAAATACGACATTATATCGCTTAAAATGTTTTATCAAGAGTCGTAACAGAACAGTAAAGTAATAAAGACTTGAAATGAGTTAATAATTAACTACTAAAAAAAAACTGATAAAATAATGTTCATCGTGTAATCGTCCATCCGTGTGGTTCGTTATTGAGTAAATATGCTGTAAGATTAGTGTAATATTAAAACTAGGGACAAATATTGTAAGAATAGTCGTATTAAAAATCACTGAGGTTGCATTAAAGTAGTTTTCATTCATACCGGTAGGGAAACTCTAAGCCAAAACACCAAGTTAGCTGTCAATACATAATAAGAGTTTCGCAAATATTGCGATAAACATTTGATATCATATAGAAAATATATATATCAAACATCAGCACATCCAAGCATTGTTGGAGTCAAGAAAAAATATTTTCAAGTAAAGACAAGTCTTTTATTATGCACTTGAAATACATGTATTTTACAAGGAATTTCAGACGATGAAGACATGTTTCACAATATTTTAGAACTCTCTAGCGATGAAATTGTAGAAATATATTGATTCTATATGATAATACCTACCATTATTTATTATTTTTACAAAACGCTTACCTTCTTAACATCGTTTTAACAAGAGGCTTACATAAGTCCCATCCATGTCTCCTCTAGCCCACCCATAGGTTTGAGTATATTCCAGACAATATAATTGTTCCTGATTACTAAGGGTACAAGTAAAGATAATTATAGAAAGAATAAATATTAAATATAGATCGAATAAGTATAGTTGATAATCATTTAATAATATAATAAGTTATGTCGGATAAACTAATTCAATTCTAATAATTTATCTTCGTTTTTCTTCCCTTATGAATGCCGCCGTCTCACTGTCAACTATGATATTATGCATTTAAAACCTGGTGGCAAGAAAATCTTTTATTTACATTTGACGGTTTTTGACGTGAATGACGTCACTTCGGCAATAACCGTTGTACGTGAGCGTGCCCTTATGTCCAAAAAACCTTGTACATGCTCGAACAATGGCCGCGTGTATTATTAACATTACAGGTAAGTTAAGTAGGCGAATGAGATAAATCAGCCATTAGACCCACTCGCATTATCGATGTCACGAGGCTTAAGTACCCATTCTAGTGCCCATCCGAGTAATTTCGATTTATCTGCGTTGGCATACCTACGCATCATTTGTTGGTCGCAATACAAAATTAAATTTATTTACTGTAATTAACTGCATTCTGTTTTTTTGACAGAATTGATTGTTTTAAAACTTAAGGTGATGAAAATATATCACTGTTGGTCATTTGCTACATTTATTATCTGAACTGAAAAATCATTTCGCCATTTCGTAAAGGAATATTGTGGTTGTTTTGTACGCCCTGTGAAACTGGTTGTCAATCGAGTAATTAATATACTGGCAGCACGACATGTCTAATTCAAAGCCGTTACGGCTATTCGGCGACATCTGTCAAGAAAAATACTATTCTCTGCTGTTTTTCCTATAAGTTTCCAAAAACTAAGAACAGTGATATAGAAAGGTTTGGGCTCATCTTGAAACATTAAAAATTAAAGATAAATAATAAAAACAATCATCTGACGATAGTGAACTAATAACTTATACATAGAATACTTAAAATTACTCTAAAAGATTAATATTGTTGTGAACACAGAAAAAGCGTCACTAAATTAACATAATCTTTTTAACTACATCTCAACGTTATCACAGCATCATCACACACTTGTGGCAAACAATTAAGGCGCCACTTTTTTGCATTTAAAAATCCGTCAATTTCAATTAATATATTTTATAAGACAGTACTTGTTATGTTTAATTTTAATGATTATTTCATTATTATTTCATTTCATTTTTAACCCACTGGGCAATGTATCGGGTATTTAACAGTGGGGTACTAGAAGGTTAATTATCATAGTTAAAACATATATAAAAAAATGTATTTCACAGTTTTTTCGTAAATAAATAATCTTTTATTTCAAAAGTATCTAAATACCTTACTCGAACATATTCGTCAATTTTATAATATGTGAAAATAACTAGTGAGCGAAATTTTTATAAACTCGATCCAAACAAATAATACTCATTTGCACTTTGAATAACGGAATTGATTTCTATTCTAAAAACATCGATGTGATATTAAATAATGGAATAGTTGTTCTTTTAACGCCATTTTTTAAAAATATTTTTTTGCATCCATAAAGTAACCAGTAAATTGAACTAATATATACATAGACATAATTTAAATTGCATTTAAGACTCAGTTTCAATACATATTTTTTATAAGTATATGTAATTACGATAATAGTGCTCATTTGATATTATAATACAATTTAACAAATATTACTTTTGCATGTATTAAACCAATAAACACGTGGCATATAATTATATAAAATTAATATGTATAATCGACATTCAATTATTTAGACAACTTTGTATTTAAACTTGTTACAAAATACAGACACTTACTACGTATGAATCGAATACTGGCGAACATATATTAATCCTTGGATAAATTATTCAATGCCAAGAGTTTAAGTATTCTCAAATAGTTTTATGGGAGTACCATAATAGTATATTTATTCATATTTTATTGGCACAGTTTTCATACTGTATTATTGATTTACTTGTGATATCCGTTGATAATAATCGTAACTGTGATTAAGTTTTATTTAAATAAACAAAGAAAATATCGATAATACAAAAATGATATTTTAAATATTCTAATATTCATAAAAATACGCTTGCAATAAACACTCGTATTTTAGAGAACATTAATATTATTGTTTACTTTTTAATTTGTTGTTAAAAATATAGTGTACAGATTTATGATAATTAATATCGAACTATAGCTTATTATCGTATTTTTTCGTTGTCACTACATCTGAATTGAAAAATAAGCTTAAAATTGTGCCACTGACGTACTATTGGAATAGCCTAACTTATATACAATTATACTATGAGAGTTATGAAAAATTATACAATATGCTTATATAGATAGTGTACAAAGAGTATACCACCGGTGTACCGTCTCTATAGTCGATAATCTACGTATGCAATATAAAAAATCATTTTTGATCATATCCGCTTCAACAAATAGGATTGTCTTAGGAGTCGTTCATAAACCGTGTAACATTTTCTTTTACGTTTTTTTATCCTCCCCCCTCCTCATGTAACATCATGTAGATTGTAGACATTCATCTTGACCCCCGTCCCTACTCTCAAAGGTTAGGTAACTTTTCATATTAAATATGAATGAAATTTACAAAATTTCAAATAAAAAAGTTTTATGCAACAATAAAAATGAATCCACCCTCTTCCTTGTAACACCATGTAGACGTTGGTGGTCATACCTCCCTCCGCCTCAAGAGCATACCGTGGTTTATGTCACTGAGAGTTTCCTAATTTTGTCCATGGTGGTTTTCGTTTCAAATCTATATTAAAGAATTATAACCAACCACCTCCTCAGATTGACAAGCAGATATGAGTACATTATTTACTGATCTGGAGACTTGAAGTCAAATTACCCTTAATTTAAATTTATCTGAAACGTGCTCCAGGAGAAATAATGCGGTACAATTAAACAACAAACATTTAAATTATTAAAATATGCTGATTACGATACAATATATTTGAATTACGGTTTAACATATTGTATTTTGATAATGCACGTATGTAGTATGGTCATCATTTTAATGATAGTTGGTAGTTGAATTAAAAACACCGTTTTACATACTTTTTTCCTAGATATATTTTTAAAAATCTAGACCAGAACGATTTTCATCATGACTAAACCAAACAGTAGAAGTATTATAACATACGAAATCCGTATAGATTTTTAAAATATTACGACCGTGTTTGGGTAAAAGGGATTAACCCGCAAATAGAAAACTTTGCAGAAAGCACATAAAACGATTTTAATGATTTTTAGTCAGTCACTTTAACACAAATTCGAAGTGTATGATGACAAATAAATTGGTATTTTATTTCCCTGGTCTGATTATTAAAAAAATTGTTAAAGGAAAATCATTAAAATGGAGATATAAAACTTTTTTTATTTCTATACAAACTTAGTAAGTGGTTTTTTTCAAAATCTAAAGCTCAATTACGATAATACTTGAGCATTTTTGCCTTAATTCTTTTTGAGAAAAAGTGTATTAACGTGTATATTGTGATTTTCAAATAAAAGCCGTTTTGCCTAAACAGGGTGGATATTTCATAAGAGTAATAATATAAAGCTGTGATAATATTGTAATAAAATGAAATTCTATCTAGGACCGGCAGAAAATAAAATTAATTACAATTACAGTATATAAAATACGTTTATTAGAAATATTTATTTTTCTATCGAGCAAATGTTTTCATGTGAACAAATATAAAAAAAAATACGTTTAATACTGATGTAAATAAAAAAATCGTCTATAGAAATATTTTTAATTTGAAAATACTCGTATCTATCACCTTATCGTGCTTGTATTGCGAAACTATCATTCGTTACACCCACAAAATCAGTATGCTACATAATATTATTATGTCCACTCTCCCGTGAAATGCATTGCTCAATGTTCTTTTATACTTGAATTGCGCTGAAGTCAATACAAGCTAATAAATTTTAACGTGTTCTCTCATTAAAGAGTACGTAATCTTATGTTTGGAATCTCTGTAAAATGTAATTCTCTGACGCTAAGTTATTTAATGCTTAATAAAAATATTCGGGTACGGATAAAAATACTTTAAAATCGTTACCTATCGTGGAATTTTTAAGTGATGTAATTTTATTAAAGTAATTTAAACGTATTTATCATGCAGACACTTATAAACGTACATAGCTGCGCATATTCCTTTAATGCAAAGGTCCAATAAAAATTATCAAATATGATAATACATTGAAACCAGTCTTTCTGTATTTCTTTATATAAAATCATTGTACTCTTTTTTTATTGTAGATTTGATTTACGACTATTGTATAATAGTTGAGTACTTTGAAGGCTTTATGCTATATTGCTACTAAGTCATAAAAAGTATTTATAAAATATTAAGACGTATGTAAAAGTATAAGCTTGCTTTTGAACAAAAGATTTTTACCGTCTGAATAAATTTGTTTTCGTGTGTGAATTATAAAAATGTTTTGTTCTGCACTGCGTCAATAATTGGTCGAAAAATTACCAAATATTTAAACTAATCGTATATAAAACTATCATATTTTTTTAGTGAAAATAAGTTCTTCCATATTGCACATTTTTCTCCGAGTTGCACTATTACCTTCTAAACTGTCCAGCGTTAGAAATTCAGGAATATGTGAATTATACAGCTCGAAAAACATCTGACGAGTTTTCAACTAAATCTTGTACCATTCAAAATGATTATCATGTTATACAGCCTCGATATATTGTGTTATAAAATTAAAAGAAAAAAACTATTGTAAAATAGATTTTAGAACAAATTCTGGTGTAACATTAAAGTATCACAGCGAGATAAGGCTGGAAAATTATATGTTGGATCAATAGAAAATTGAAAAACACTTGCTCTGTTATATATATTACACGCCTCAAGCTTTAAATCACTCACGATGAGGTACCTGTACTTGGGAGGGAAACTACACTATATAAAAAATGGCACTTTTCACAATGGCTGTTGAAAATCGTTTAGTGTTGCTTGCCTCGGATAATATATTCTTTTTTTAACCATATCCGCTCAAAAACAAACCATATGGATCTTCACAACAAATAATTATCAGTTATTATCTCAAACATTTCGAGTTCATGTCCTGACTACAATACAAATGAATAAACATTTAATCATATAAAATAATGTAATATTCCTTTCGTTATATTCTTTTCTAGTATGGTTACAGCATAATTGTGTATTGTACTTGAAAGAGCTTCGCAAGATATATTACACTATGTCATTACCTCAATTTTACAATAAAATACGTAGTGTAGCTTACCTCCCAGGTACAGATACGAGTAGTATATAGATAAGTTTTCACTACGTTTCCGTAATGTACTATGTACGCGCCGTCTTTCTATGTTAAAAATATATGGGAATTTTAATTGATTTAATTTTTATGTAAATGGTTGTCATACATAACTAAGCCGATTTTTTTTTATTTGGTTTTATTTATTTTTCTCTGGGTGTAGAAAGGGTTGTTAATCATTTTAGTGTTCTTTTTTTGTAAACAATCAAGAATAACGAATAAATTATTTTAACTTGCATTAATGACATTTCACATCGAATTTGAAATTATATCTAATGAGTGATGTTTTCATAAAGAAATATTGAAGTTGAAAATTGGAACAAAAATTGCGACATTTTAAAATCGATTAATTTATTACTTTAATGACTGTTAATACGTAGTATAAAGAATAATAAATATATGAGAAATGTCAAATAATCGACGTCGTCTGCCTAACATTGTCCTTGCGATTTGTCCACTAAGAGCTTATTTCATAATAAATTTTACTAATTAAAACGGCATACCGCCTTAATTTCATATGAATTGAGTTGCTTTTAGAGATGACATCATTTTTAATTACAATTCCGCTACAAAAAGTATTTTTTTATCAAATATATAGAAAAATGTAGAGTTGTTGTTAAAACTATATTCATTAACCAATTTTATGAACGCGAATTTATGATGATAAATATAATTTTGTAAAAAATCCGTTATTTCTGTATTAAATTATAGAATATTCAAATATAAAGGCAAGAGATTCGGTATTAGAGGTGTTTTTGAATGAAAAATAAAAGATAAATTAAGCGAAATCCATTCAAATGGAAACTCTTTTATAGTCAAAAATGGTGGGGTCCGTCTGTCATTGCCAAAAATACGAGAAGATTCATATCGGTTTCCTTACGTACAAATCGGAAATGACCCATTTTTAAAGGTTTCAACCTGAAAATAAACTGAATTTTACCGTTGAATGTACGACTGTAGAATTAGTCATTGTTATTTTTTGGGATTTACATTTTACACATTAGAAGTAAAATTTTTAGAATAATATTTTCACAAAAAAAGCATTGTATTTTTTTACCAGTTGTGTCATTTTTAGTCATATTCTTAGGTTTCATTTTAAACGTAAAAACTAAAACCAAATAGTCTTAAAATTATGTATATTTTTTACAAAGACTTGATTTCGTAACTTTTTGCTTATTTTTCTATTGTAAACTTATAGATAAAGTTCCAAAATAAATCCCATTTTTTTATTGTAATTATTCTATGAACATTTACTAGAGTCTAAAAATAATCAATCAAAAATCAAAAAATACATCGTATTTATAATGTTTGTAATAAAAATACCTGAAACTTACGATATTTTATCACTTGATTACATAAACATCTTAATTATTATCAATACAAAACACAAATTGCTCGATTTACGGAACTAATTTGTTCCTGAAGAGTTGTCTGTAAATTCAACGATAAATATTCAGAGATATATATGTATATAAAACGTACATGTAATATATCATCATTGATTAAAGGAATACATTTTTAATCGTGTCTGTGCCAGAGATAATATCACAACCACAACCACAACTATGATTTATATGCAAAAATAGAACTTTAATATTTTTTTTAACGTATATTAAATGTTCTTTGTCATGATTTTGTTTTTGATGATGATATTATTGTCATATATCTACATTTTTATATTAAAATCCATCCAAAGTATTCAAATTCATTTAGTAATTTACATTTTAACCCTTGCGAATTAATTCGTTTCTGGCACTTTCTCGGTTAAAAAACATATAAGTTTATCATAAAAGAATGTAATACTAATATCAAAGTTCGAATATATTCGTATGTACTCATAATAGTAAAGGATTAAAAGCGGATCATTGAACTATTTAAAAAAAAATCTTGATATCGATTATTTTTTCTTGCAAAGCGAGCTTCTAGGTTTTTTATAAAAGTTGGATGTATAATTAATTGTAAACTCTGAGATTATGATTGTCGTATTATTTTTTCTAACTTTAATATATTTTCAAAACTATCAAATCACTGGTAAAAATAACCAATGTCTTAAGAGGCTCAAATATATTATACATTGAAATGTCATTTACGTATAAAAACTTTCAGAAGAGATATTATTTTATTTAAATCAAATTCATTCGAACGAGTCGTGCACACTTTTTCTTTTCTTTATAATAAAGTTAAAGCATAAAAATTCATTGAAATACCATATTAAAAATAAAAGAATGTAAATAAATTGTTCTTTTGTTTATTTGTACAAAGCGATTTTAATTTTACCATTATGACGACACATACTTTTCCAGTTGCATAACACATGAAGTACAGACATGTACGTTGCTTTAAAATAAACGGTTGTGAACAACTTGCATACTTGGCGTCTATAATGTTTTTTTAAAGACACAATGATATAATTCACCCTGTAATTTGCCATAGAATATAACATTATAGTGGTATTGTGTGTTCATATATGTATGTTAATATAAAAAGATTTTAATAGTTGTAACTAATGAACGTGATTAAATAAAATGAATATACTTATGGAGTAAAACAAATATTTTTCCTGGTTATTGAATAGATTATTTACGTTAATAATCGTAAATGATTATTTTAAATAACATATGACATTTATAATGTATTAAAAATATTGTTTGTATAATATATGTGCTAAGTAAGTATTTATTGTTTTATAGTATTAACTATTTTATAAAAACAGGGCTGTAAATTTAATACTAATGGAACTCTTTATTATTCAGTAATGTTTTACTGTTGATCAGTTAAGGTAGCAAACAGAGTGTTTTCAAAGTCCTCTGGGAAATTACTGGTGCAGGATAAAAATTTTACCCACAAAACTTTTCTAACATTATATTCAAAATTTCGTATAATTTCGGCAATGAAAGTATAGAGTACAGCGTAAAAAATGTTTTTTTTTCACGTCTAACTCTTCATTTGGTTATTGTGCCTTATTTTTTTTACAATAAATGTTTTTAAAATTACTAAATTACTTTATTTAATGCAATTGTTAGAAAATTTTCAACAAGTATAAAATGAGTGTATCATTTACAAAAAATGGTTCATTTCGTTATACTCACACTTGAAAATATAATTTTGTGAATATTGTCTAGTAACAACATCGAACCAGAGATAATTCTGTGCAAATTATCTTGTTTTATATTATTCTATAAAAAAAAATTCAATACTGAGACGCAAAATTATAATTTTGAAAATATAGCGTGTTTACAAGCAAAATCCTCTATTATTTATTAATTAATTTTCTCTACAGTCAATTCTTGCTAGAAAGCGATTACCTCAAAATAATGACAAAGTTTATATAAACACATATTTTCACAAATATATTTCTGATTTAATAATAAAATTTATTTTACCTTTACTTAAATTCTTTTCATTATAGGAAATGAAAAAAATGTATACATACATTGTATCTACGTCTTATTTTATATTATAAGTTAAAAAAAAATGAAAAAATGAAACTCTCTTACTGCCTCAACTGTTACTGTAATAAAACAAATAAAAAACAAATTCTTATGAGATGTGTTAACTTAATTTCATATTTCAATTAGTTTATATTAAGTATTTGATCCTAATTTCTTTCATCAAAGTAACTGAGGAACACATTTCAACGTTGTATCCGACAAGAAAAGCATTTATAAATACAATAATTTTGATACATTTTCTCAGTTCAGTTTTTCAGTATGTCTATTGTAAATAAAACAAATTTACCTACGCCTTAGTGGACATCTTTTTAATCCTTCTTTACATACATACATACATACTTATTATTATCTC
>JAPMAG010000962.1:0-13441 GCA_036584685.1 Rhyacophila sp. Rhy_31_5 | reverse complement strand
AAAGTGTGCATTTACTATCCCTCCTTGTATTGTCTACATTGGATAAATTGATAAAATTGTCTTTTTCGTTTGCACTAAATGATTGATATGACAATACTTGTATTAGTATTTAAGATTTTTGCAATCATAATTAAAACGTATGAATATGGTGTATTATAAATAAATGTCTGTGTAATTATTACAAAATTAATACCATAATACATTTGACGGAGAGATTATATTAAATCTGAAAACGTGATTTATATATAGACTTGTCACGTTTATATTTACGTTAGGTGGAGTATGGTTAAATGATAAATTATTCATATTTCATTAAATTCATAATCATTTTTTTCAATTAACAAACATTAGAACAAACAAAAGATTTTTGACTTTAACCAATATTTTGTAAAAATATCAACACTAAACCTCTTGAATAGTATATTTTAATTTCTTGTAAGTTGTGAAGAGTTCATGGAGAGAAAGCATATAGTTACTTGCAGGTGCAATGAATCTAGAACTCGAACAAAATTATATGACCAAACTTGAATAAACACTCAAATCTTAAGTTACCCAGGAAAAGATGGAAAGATAACGTCATTTTAAGTCTAGAAGGTTCTGTGTACGTGACTGAAGGGAACTAGAGACAAGTAGTTGCGCAGCTGTAGCGCCATATCAGTTACGTCACTAAGACGAATCTACAGTTTTGAAAAAAATCCAGCAGATATCTTCTCACAGAGAGATTGGTAAATAGTATCACGAGAAATGCAGAAAAGTTGACCGTTAATAAAAGTAGGAAAAGATAGTTGATGAATAGGTCTTGAGTTCATAGCAGTAACTGTAACAAGAAATAAAATGGCAGAGTTCTCATTTATACTACACAAAAACAAAAAATGTTTGAGTTTATAATATACTACTCCTAAATTTTAATCAACAGTAAATAAGGATATTTTTTTTGTTTTAAATTGATCTGTAACCTACGTATAGAATGAAAAGTTTTAATTAATAATTGTCTATGATAATTATTATTTTTATTATTTTCATGAAAATTGAAAAAACCAAAAATCGTCATTTGGACAAAATGAAATTTCTGCGTGAGATTGGCGAGAAACCGCAGAGAAAAAAAACACGTAAAAAAAATAAAATAAAAATGTATACCAAAAAGAAAGGATAAGAAGATCAGCTTGTGAAACTCTATTCCCCTTTGCCGGCTTGTGCGAAGCCCACTAGATTTTATCTCTCTACTCGAAAAATGTACATAAACATGGGCACATACAAAAACCGTTGCATAAAGGTATAACGTTACTACACGGCGAGCCGCCCGTACACATGTATGCGTAAATACAAGTACAGTCAGCCGCCGCGTTTATTTTTTTACTGTCGCCCATTTTTGCCGGTAACCTATACAAATTTATATCCGATACCCGCTTGCAGACACAAGCACACGCTTCTCTCTACTGTACACTCTTAGAGCGCTTCCAAACGCGGGTCCACGCGGACCGATTCAAAACGTAACCTAGCGACGTAGAATAAAAGAATGCACTCTCATTGGTGCCGTTTGCGTATTTTCATTGGCGTAGAAGCGAAGAACGCTTATTAAAGGCGTGGTTTGCGCATTCTGCAAGTGTTTATTGGGTAAGAGAGCGTTGTAGCATCTCGCGGTTGGTTTGGCAGATTTTTGTAAGAGATGCAGTCCGCGTGGACTCGTTTATCTATTCGTGTTGGGTTTTGGGGACTGGGGTGAGGCGGAAGGGAGTATACGGGCAATCAGTATGTTTATGTGTGTGTGAATGTAGCGCTTTGTGGTGTGGGTGTATAGAGCACAACCATATTTATAAGGGTTCCGGGGGTGCAATCACGAATGTGCGAGTGAGAACGAGACGGGGCACCTTCGCGGGTTATTCATTAAAAAGAGACGCACGGTGCATATTCGTTTGGCAGCCATTTTGAGGGCTTTTTTATTTTATTTTTTTTTCTCGTCGGGTTGGTAGGTATGAGCTTCGGTAGGAAAAACGGAGTACGTCCGGTTGTGCCATGTGAAACGGTTCGATCTTATTTATTGTGAGGTACATTTTCGTGTTCGCGTATGAATGCTTTCTGATTTCAAATGTATTGGAGCTAATATTGATGATAAATAGTAAACACATTGCGGCCCGCATTAGGACTAGACTAATACATGACGTTAATGTGTTATTAATCACGTTACGCTATAATTTTATTTAATAATTTTATTTGATCGCAGAACACGTGTCGGCTGTATTGTCGATGGTTTTTGAAACAATTTCCTACAACGAAAAATCTGAACTAACAGAAATATTGAGGAAAAATAAGAAATTAATAAATAGCAATGACCCATAGTGGGTTTCCATAATTATAGCATAAATGCTTACAGTAAACATATTTAGTTGCCAAGAGGTTTCACTCCTTATTCGCTACGCTCGTTTATGACCGCACCTCTGATTTTTATGATCATAATAATTCTATAAATATAAGAAGTACTAATTTATGTACTTTAGTTTGACCCCATGGATATTGTTTTTGTATTGTTTAGCGTATCACGATTGCATAAATGTGTTTATCAATGGATCGAAAAGATGATTGATCGTACTAATCAACGCAACTACACGTCTAGTGTGCATATTATATTATATCATACAATATTTATGCAAGCGATTGTGAGAGAAAAAGAGAAAGAGGAAAGTTTTATAAATGAGTATTTTACACACAAGTATTATTGCATGTTGGGTATGACACGATAAGTCAGCAGTGGGTTAGACTCTTTAAAAAATAAAAGTATAAAAGCAATTGTGATGCTACATAAATAATGTCTGCGTAAAAAGTAATATTTTTAATTTTTTTATTGAATTTTAAAATGTAGTTTTTCTGACCACCGTATTTGATACAATAACTACAAAAAAATATTGAACATTCCATTAAACATAAATACTCATTTAACAAATTGAAAACTGTAAAAAACCAATTTTTCGTTCGGTGTCAGGAAGGCCGCCGCGCACATACTGCGAATTTTGGCGGGTATGTGATGAGACCGTTCAAACTACAACATAAATGGGATTTGCTAAATTGTGAGTATATTATATCAAGTCAAATAATACGTACCATGTACAATAAATTAAAATTAAAATAATATTAATTGTATTACTAGTGAGTTGGAATGTTTAATTCAGTAAATTTAAATATATATATTAGGTTGGCAATATTCATTCGATAAGTAAAGGCGGGAAAGTGAAATACTGATTGTCTATGATTCAAGACAGCCCTAGACGTAATTAGTCGGGAAACTGAGAGCCAGACATAGGGTAACACAAATAAATATAAAATTTTAATTTTAATCTCTTAATAGAGATGGGCAAACAATGAAATGTAACAATGCACCGTCAGATGATCTATTTCATTTTAAGAATTAAACTGTCCTAATACTCGTAATTATTAAGTATTAACAAAAATCATCATTGTGGTTTTACTGCATTTTAAGATTATGTATCCACAGTACAATTCTTAATGTGTAAAATTAAATGACCGATAATCGCACTCGTCTGTCGGTAACCTATGTTACGTACGCTTGCATTAACCGATTACGTGCCAGAAGCGAGTTAACTCGCACAACTTCAAACGTAGTTTGCTAGATAAATTTTAATATTTTGCAAGATTTTAAACACGAAAACGCAGAAATATGACTATTATATGATCATTAAAAACAAAGTCACGACAAAAAACAATCTATATATTGTAAGGTTCTATTTTTGCTTTAAAATTTTCAGTTTGCCGAGTTGTGACGCTATGTCTGGCACAGAAAAGGTTAAATGTCTCACGGAAGGATTTCAGCTGGTACGAGAAAGTTTCAGCGAAAAGAATTATGTGCCAATTTAATGACATTGTTTTTTAAAACATTCAATTCACTTTTTCTCGTTTTTTTTTTAAGGAAAACATTGTAAATACTGAAAAACATAATTTAATTTGGACGTATAATGCAATTTGTCCAATATAGTCAAATTAATGATAATTTCGTTGCCCACAGCTCAACTAACTCCCGTACACATGGGAAACATACTGAAATCACAAATAAAAAAGAAACATCGTGAGAGATGCAGAAGAGTTTGAAGTTATTATAAGTAAGTCACACCATTCCACTTCTAAATAGTATCAAGATGTAGTATGGTATATTTAATGCGAAGTGTTACGCGTCACTGCTTCATTTTGTCAAATTACTGTGTCAGTTCCAATTCAACAATCAACAGCAGTAGTTTTCAAATCATGGTCCATGGGTTGGTTCCGTCTGGCGATTTTTCAAGACAAATATATATTTCTTGGCGGCTAAGACTATATCACAAAAAATGATCAAATGCCTACTGCCTAAAATTTTCTAGAGTTCCACATTAAATACATATGTAATAATATTAAACAAAACATACATGCTAATGTTAAATTAATTTCTTATAATTATCACGGTTTTAAAGATGATTTTATACTTATTATACAATATATGCATGTATAATCCAAAAATATGTTCATTATAAATACAATAATTTATTAGTTGCAATCAAATAAATGTTCGTAAATGATTCCTTAGAAAAAAATCTTTCATCCTCCGTCCTATATTAATCTCCTAATTCGGTCAGTGTCTCAAAAAGGTTGGTGACCCCCTCCATCAACAGGATACATTTATGTACGTGGTAAATTACGTTCACTTTGATTGTTGAGCGGTATTTAAAATTATATTGTGACAAAAAAACCGACAAATGTAGACGCCACACTGCATTATTTGATGACATCATTAATATAAAATAAAAATTATAATATTATCAAATTTAATTTATACATTAGCATATCGACCCTGTTCAGACAAAAGGGCTTACCCTCAGTTTTATGAAAAGTGTTTTTATTTGAGAATCACAACGTACTTGTCTAAATACACGCTGTCAAAATGAATTAGGCCGAAAATACCGAATTATTATTGAAACTCAGCTTTAGATTTTGAAAATAAAATTACCAACAAAGTTTGTGTGGAAAGGAAAAACGCATTAAGTCTCAGTTTTAATGATTTTCCTTTGATAACTTTTTAAATTATCAGAGCAGGAAAATAAAACACTAATTTATTGGTAATCATGCATGGTTGCATGACTAAAAATCATTAAAAAACGTTTTTTGTGCCTCCTTTAAAATGTCTTCTATGTGGGTTAATCTTTTTTGCCTAAAACGGTTAATATAGATTATCTGTATAAATAAACAAATTGATTTTTTGTGAAAAAAAAATTGTATCTGATGCTTTATATTTTCTTTTTTCTTCTTTTAACCATATCCGCATTGAAACGAACAATATGAATATCCACAATGTAAAAATTTGTTTGAAAGTTTTTTGACGAGTAATAAATGTCAGTTATGAACTCAAATAATTGGGTTCATGTCCCATATTTGAAAAAAAACCAGCTACAGGACTCGAGCCGGTGACGCTATTATTAGGCGGATGCCATTGTTCATTTGCTCTACTGATGACGAAGAGAGGCACGTTACTCCAATATGAAAATCCTTGGGTTTCTATAATTGGATTCAGTAGTCTTTGGTATATTTTATTTTCGAAAACCAGCAAGGTAATTCTGATCTGATTTTTCGTCAGGCCCCAAGTTGGTACTTTAAAAAAGAAAAACAATTATTAAAATAATATTCCTTTTATAATATTTAATGGTTGCAACACTGATAAAAATTAATTAGGGGATTCCTAAAACTGCAATTGTAATTCATGCATTTAATAAACATGGCACGACAAAGTGGTCACCTTCATTCTGAACAATAAATCATTTCCAGATATCTAGGCAAAAAATGTTAGCATCTTAACAAAAAATTAGTTACGGCAGTCCATTGACAATGTAAAGTCGATATTATTCTCTATGGCCATTGTGTTGAGAATTTCGGATCTTTTTTTTAGGAAGACGAAAAAACAAAGCCTTCGACGAATTTCGCTTTCCAAATGACCATTGCAATATTTTACAGGACTCTGTTGGTTTTTGTTCAAATTATTAAATTTTCAAAGACAGCCCTCGCAGTAAAATGTTTTAAATTAAATACAACTTTAAGTTTGTACGTAACATTGTAATTAATAAATCAATTGTTTTTATTACCATATATTTTACGTAAAAACAAATAAACTTTACAATAATATATTACCGTAGTGCTCAGGACAGTCAGACGCCAGGAAAATAAACCTATGTTTTCGGATTCGACATTTCCGAAAGGAATGAGGTGGATATGGAGCTCACAAAAAGGGTGTAAAGCGGGAACGTAAATCCCGTAAAAAAAACGATTAATTCCGAGTATATAATGTTATCTTGAAATCTATAGTTAGATTTCAAGATAACATTATATAACATTATGTATGAATGTGAAACTTGAAGCGCGGTGGAGAAACAAGAAATGGCAAAGCAGGTATGCGAATTAATTAAAGAAAGCCAATGATTTTTCATTTGTACTAATACTTAACTTAGCAAGCAATTTAGCCATAGCACGTTCCATATTTTGGGGGCACGGCAACTTTGATGGGTTGATCATGTTATTAGGTATGATGGATCTTATATAGAACTCTCAAGATGGTATAGGAAGAAGCTCCAGTCGACCCAAGATTATATGGACGATAGATATAAAAATGTTCAGTGTGGGTAACTGGAGAAAAAGAGAGTATTGCCGTACAAGTTATATATCGTACTACATGTTGCTATTGTTGTTGATATGGCGATATGATCCACTGGAGTCCATTTGCACTGCATAATTACCCTCCAGTTCAATGTGTTTGCACCAGAGAAGCATACATACAAATGAGGGTCCAAATTTTGAAGATATTAGTTAAGGATGATAACTCATAGAAAGTAATCCAGTTTTTTTAATTGCAGAAGATAGAAATCTTAAACCAAAGAATCAATATTTCCAAAATGTATAATGATGCAACAACTGCAGCTAATAAAATGTTTGGAGATGTAATGATTTGGAATTGCATCTGTATGTTTCTCAGACACTGATATCTTCATTTATCGTGTTGTTATCTGCTTGTATCTTTAGAGTTTTTGATTTGAACAGTGTGGCCAGCCTATCTGAATGTCTTTGTTCTCAAGACGTTAATCCTCAGAGACAAATTCCTCAAGGCATTCCGCTGTGAAACAGATATGAAATCATTGGTTTTCTTGAAACTGGGTCGCGTATTCTTCGGAATATGCATTTTACTCATAATAATTACAATAAAGAAAACTGTTAAAGTACATCTTACAAAATCAGTCTAATGGCTTATAATGTTGTGCAGCCGCATGCAACTTGCAGGCCGTGAGTTGGAGATTCCTAACGTATATTAATGCGATTAGTAAATGTTGATAAACGATTGCAAAGGCACATGGCTATTATAAAAATTTCATTAAGCACCTCAAGTAAATAACATAAATAAGGTAAATTCGTTTCCCAGCGTTTATGGACTTGCAAGATTTAAAACGTTTATAAACTTACGAAAACATTTTTGTCAGACCTTTTTGGATCCGACCGCATACCTTTAGGCATTTTATAGCCATTAAAATGTACGCTATCAACGGACTACAATGCGGCCCATAAACTGGGCAATTAAAACACTTTATCAAGTAATGTGGTGGTAGAATCAGGAATACTTGAGTGAAACTTGACAAATAAATCTCAAAACATAAGACATGGTGACTAAGCACTAAATATATATAATATTGTTCACACGTTTTATTTATTGAAAATACAAACATAATTTGAAGATTTTTTTTATAAATTATTTAATACACAAAATTACATCAAACTAATTGACTTCTTGGGGTAGGTACATGGAAATCGACATTCCCTAAAATAATTAAATGACTCTAGGGGAAATGCAGACTAAAACACGAAAACGCCGCGATTTTTGTGCTGAAAAGTCTATTCAGATTCAAAATCCTGTCGATGAAAATCAAATTCCGGGTTTATGATGTGAAACTTGTGAGAATTGAAGCCTGACAGAGAAACAAGAAAAGGACATGCAGGTAATAATTCGAAAATGATATGCTCTGGAGACCAGTTAAGGCAAACCAAAGATATCGAATCCGTACTGATGCCAAGCTTTGGTAGTAATTTAGCCCTAACACAGTGAATGTCTTGAGGGTAAAAAGACTCAGTTGGGCGAGTCATGTTGTAAAGGAGTGGTGAATAAACTATTTTCATTTCCGACTACCCATTATGTGTTAAATTTTCTCGCGATCCCCGGATGGCAGTAGACAGAAAAAAAGCCGGATATTTTTTATTGTCAAATAAATTTCTTTGAATTTGGCTACAGTTTGCGCACCATTGTAATGTAAAGTGAGATGAACCTGGAACTCTCAAGAAGGTTTGTGAATGACTACATTAGGTATTCGGCCCAGGTATGAGCGGACGCGCAAGTAGAAATACAATATACTCGTAAGTAGATATACAAAAATGTTATTTGTGAATGACTAAAGATAGAGAGACAGAGCTAGTGTACAGTCGGCCATATTCATGAATGGATACTACATATCTGGTAATAATTTGACCCTTGGTGGCTCAGTAGGCACATTGTCTGGTTGAGCGGCAATGGATCGCGCGTTAGACCCTGGACGTAGTCACATATCTTAAATTATTTTTTGCCAGGACATGACGTAAAATGATTGAGCTAATTCTTTTTTTCTCTTAACCATATCCGCTCCGAAACGCAGCATATGAATCTCCGCAATGCGAAGATTGCTTTTGACAGTTTTTTTACGGACAATTGTCAATTATTAGCTCAACCGTTTCCTGTTTTCGTGTCCTGGCTACAATACAAATGAATAAACATTTGAAAAAATTGCAACCAGCACGAGCCTTGAACTCATAACCCCCACTTGCTAGGCGTATGCACTAACCACTAGCCTAACGAAGGCGAAAAAAGAAGCGTATACCTATTAACATTGTTTCATTTATAAACGGTTATAAGATGGCACAAAATTCTTTCCCCAGAATCTCTCCAACGAATTATTAAAAAATATTTTTTAGACGTAACATAATATATTATTTGAAATTTGTAGTTCATATCCGCATCAGTTGAGAATGTTGTAATAGAAATCAACTCTAAAGGCTAACAGAGTTCAACTAATTTATAGACTAAATGTACATGCAATCGTGAGATACCGGATATTGTTCTAAATATAGGAAATTATTAATATCCTAGTGTTATCATATCGAGCGTGTTTAGTTAAAAGTGAGTAACCCTCACAGAACAAATTTTTATAGGAGGCACCGAAAACGCGTATTAATGATTTTTTGTCAAAGTCACATTAACACAAACTTGAAGTGCATGATGACCAATAAATTGGTGTTTCATTTTACTGATCTGATAATTAAGAAAGTTATTAAATAAAAATCAGTAAAATTGACGATAATTGCTTTTTTCCTTTCCACACAAATTTAGTAGATCCTCTTTTTTTCAAAACCAAAAGCTAAATTTTCGTAATAATTCGGGATTTTCAGCTCAATTCCTTTTGGCAAAACGTGTATTTAGTTGTGTACATTATTATTCTCAAATGAAAACACTTTTCAAAAAACTGAAATTAACGCCCTTTTACCTAAACAGGGTCAATATATTAGTAATCTGTTTTGATATCATTAAAAATCTTTAAACAACAATATTTCAAATAATATATACCATAATACCTATTAATAATAGTGCCATGAAATCTGAACTGTTAACTTTGATTAACGTACTCGTATAAATGGTGAAATCGCTGATTTCTAAATATCTCACTAATTTAAAATTTAGATGGAAATATTATTAAATTGAGAAACGTTGTAAGTACATAGCCCTGTGTAATTTTAAGCTCACCCTTCTATTTACTAAACATGTAATCAAGGGGCTGCACTTATCGACACTACTTAAATAATACGTACAGTGAGGTAGAATGAGAAAATGTCAACATGCATAAAGCAAATTCAATCAAAATAATGGTTCACAAATTTTCAACGATAATAGAAGCTTTCATTAATCAAAAATTTACCGATGACGTTACATATAATATAATGATAAATAGTCTCATCTCAAAGTACAGTACACTTCATGTAATTAAAACCATTTGACTTAGTGTATGTTATCATAATGGAATCATATGATTGCAAATATAATCTTCATTATTGTACAGCTTGGAAAAAAGCTTTCGGATATTTATTAATCAATTTTGGACATTAAGTATTAATTGTGATTAATTCTTGTAAAATTTCATTAATTGCTTAGCCCACCACCACCCGCCACGTCTTTACATCTTTTCGAGCGTACACAGTGACGTAATTAACGTGAAGCGCTCTGCAAGGAAATGCCGAGAGTGTCCCAGGAAGAACTTCCTAAGACTTTGGTGTAAGTGCACTAGAGTGAACAAAAGATTCCTAGTGACCTCATTTAATAAGTAACCTACTAGGTAGAGCTGATGGGAACAAACTCTCCCGCTCACCGTATGACGCCGCAATTTTTTTATAAGCTAAGAAGTTGTCCCTTATGGAAACCAAGTCGCTATAGCAAACCGGTCCGACCAAAGGTCGAACCGATTTGAGTAGCCCGTCTTTTTCAACTGACATAAAGTGACAATCACAGAGGATGTGATTAGCATCCTGCGTTTTGTCACATAAGCAATTGTCCCCACCCCTCAAACCAAGCTGACGTAGCTTGAAGGCAAAACCTCCGTGTCCGGTAAGAACTGAGAAGTCCAATGGTTTTGAGTCAGTTTGGTTATCTCTATGCGCTATCTGATATCTGGAAAAAATAAATATGTTTGCCTGCCCTTGGATGAAATGCTCCACCGTTCCTGCCATACAGTGAGTGCAGTTTCATATGCAATTCATTCAAAATTCCATCAAATCACTTTAGTGGAATGATACTTATTTTCATATTTTTCATTTTACAATGGTTATATTAACAATCCAAACAAAACTAAACAAGTCATTCTCGCCGGGCTAGTGAATTGCGCGTATGCCTAGCAAGCAGGAGTCATGGGTTCAAGGCCAATGCTGGTTGCAAATTTTTTAAAGTGTTTATTCATTTGTATCGTAACCAGGACACGAACCTGAAACGGTTGAGCTAATAATTGACAATTATACTCGTATAAAATCTTAAAAAACAATCTTCATATTCTAGAGATGCTTCGCTTTGGAACGGATATGATTAAAATTAAAAAAATGATTATTTACCATCAAAAGTATAACTGTATTGCCTGAAAAAAGATAAGCGTATTGCATATAAATACATACGCGCTATAACTTAAAAAAATTATAAGAACATTTTTAAACAAAAAAGGCTTAACTAGAAAAATTAATATATATATTTAAATTTTACAAATTTATTAAACGTGTGTTGTTTCAAAAAACCTCATTCCCAACGTTGTGTTTTAAATTCTTCAACCTATGATATGAATATATTCTATATTATTAATTTATGTTATTACAGCATCAAAAATACAAGTGTTATTTTAACAGATTAAGTACTAGAAGCGAGTTAAATCGGATAACTTGATAAGTAGTTTGCTACACAAATTGAAATATTTTATCTGATTTTAAATATGAATACGCAGAGATATGACTATGGTATGATCATTAAAACTCAAAGTCATGATAAAGAAACATTCAATATATGTTTAAAATAAATACTATAAAGTTCTATTTTGAGTTAAAAGTTTATACTTGCTGGGTTGTGACATTATGTCTGGTACAGAAAAGGTTAATAGTGAGAAATATGTTTATCTTAATATTTTTGAGAAAATTATTTTTTACTATAATTGTGTATTTTTAATGTAAGTTACTCGCATTACACGTATTGTTCATTTATTATTGTAAAAATTGTCAACAAAAAAACATTATTTCTATCTTTATTACCCTCTTATTTATTTTTTGCAGATTTATATGGTTACACACCAGCAACAAAAAAAATCTCACGGTCCACGTAAAATTTTTGTATTTATTCTACATATTATTCTGACGTGACTGTATAAACAACCTCAAGCTACTGCAAGCAAGCAATACTTGCAACCCGTTTCGCTGTTCTGCGACATTAAACAGGTATCACAATGGCCGGTAAATTTTCCGGCTGGAGATGCCACATCTCCTTTTCCCATTTCCTCGAACGACGTTCGCCTGGTAGTGAGAATTCCCGCACATGTTTTATGATAAATTGGTCACTTTTTTCGCCGAGTTTAATCTCAACGCACACATTTGCCTTGATATATCTTGTGAAAAGAAAACATTTTTCAGAGCGATTTCAGTGCGCACATTCGAGTAATGATGCCAATTTGAATATAATTTAGGTTTTGAATTTTGGGAAAATATGCGCCACGCTTACGGGAGATGGACTGTGTAGTTGAGAGAAAATGAAATATAAAATAAAGATCATGCAGATTTATAAATAAGAACAACCTAAAAGAATTTATCATCGTTATTGTAAAGCACCATTACCTTCACGTGAGAGCATTTCTTTATTTAAAAAAAAACAACCTTAACGTACATATAGAGACTTTTTTTCTAGAAATACCAAGTAATATATTACCACAGAATTATCAAACTTAAAATCATGTTTTAAATATGGATTAAAAGGAGTTTTTAACGTATTTAGTTATTTTGTTTTCCAAACTTACCTAAACAATATAACAACGCGTAAATAAATTCGTAGTATACACTTTGATTTAAAAGAATGAGCTCCTATCTATTACACTTTAACCATACAGTTGCCGTTGGTGAATTACATAAAAACCCATTTTTTTATTTAAACAATATTCTTTATTTATTTGTTTTTATTTTCAATTGCCATCTGTATTCTTTACCAATCTTGAGAGAGAAACAAGAAAAGGCCAAATGGATATTTAAAATAATATACAGCAAAAAAATATTTTTACCATTTATTGAAAACCGTATATCACGTAGGCAATTAACTTTTAACACAATTAATGTTTTGGAATAATCTACGACTTTTATAGCTTTCATTTTCACATCAGAGATTTTCAGGACATTTAACAAACATTTAGTCCTTTGGCCACCTCAGAAATAAATGAATATATAAAATTATGAGAAATTTCAAAAAAATGAATAATGACTGAAAAAAATACCTTAAAACATAACACTTTAGAAAATGGTTGTAAAATCAAGCCTTGAGTTAAGAATTTTTATTATTATCTAGAATGACGTTTCATTATTAGTATTTCTAAAAAAAACATTTTTAAACCAATATTAACCTAACGGCAATAAAAGTTAGAATATTTTTTTTTAAATTTCCTCAACAAAACATTATAAAATGATATTTATATTCATATCAGTGAACAAAATAGCCGAATCATTATAAATTTGCTCTTTGAATAAATGTTAATTTGCTGGAATATGAACCGATTAGTAAATAGTATATTCTTCTCTTCTTAATCCATGTCACGCCCCTTAGTCGGAGCATATGGACACCACA
>JAPMAG010000960.1:0-13444 GCA_036584685.1 Rhyacophila sp. Rhy_31_5 | reverse complement strand
TCATGATGTCTTTATTCGAAATACGTAACAAAATACGAGTAAGTATATAGTATTTTCATGTTTCGCACACATCTCAAAGAAAAGAAACTGAGAACCCATCATAAAATAAGAAATAAAATACATAATTGCGCTAAACAAGAATGTGTTTACAAGTTCCTTTCTTTGAAATGTGTGCAAAATATTGATATACGAGTATGTGTGTGGACAAATTTTAACGGGTGTGCGGCCGCACACGCGCACACCTCAGAGGGAACGTTGATTACAAGTAAATTAAAGTAGTATGATTAAACACTTTTTACTTATAGTACAAGTATAATCCATTTGTTTATGTGACAAATAATGTTTTAATTGTAAGCGTTTCTTAATAGACAATATAATAGATGATTTAGTGTTGTATCCGGAAACTGCAATATTTAAAAATCTTATAATAATAATAAAATTTCGACAAAATTACGATTGTTTTGAATATTAATTAAGTAAGTTTTAATTGAAAATCCATTTGCATAACTCATCTTGCCTTAAATTGCATTACGTTTCATCTAATATCATTAAAAGCTATTTCAGTAGTCCTTTGAAACGCTAATGAAGTTTTTATTTGAATGGAATATTTTCAGGTTATATTGTGAATGTAATGATTTAATTTTTTCTGAGATTCAATGATTTATTAATTTGAATTTTAAACGAAGAAAAATGAAAACGTGTTGACGAAAACGTTACGGTATAAACTTTCATAATATATTGCTCATTTGAATAAAGCTTATGTGCCAAAATCAATACATAAATCGCAAATAATGACTTTATTGACTGATAAAGGTAAAACATTCAATATCCGTGCTTCCTAAATATGACTTGATAACCTATAACGAAGCGATAAATTTCAAACTTACGACACGCAAGCCTATCTATTACAGTGTCTTTGAAATTAATCGAGCGTTTAATTTGTCGGCTATCTCGATGAGACAAAGCCGCAAGAATACAACTCGCACAGCTGATCCATTTGTTGTATGGACCGGGGTCATTTGTTAAGGGTAGTATCCCGCTGGGGGACCTGGCTTCGTTGAGGTACGCCGCGGAGAACACCAACTCTGAGAAATTGCATCAGAATAAGTGTAGCATCACTGTCGATGATTTTTTTGTTCACGTACATATTATCACACATTCCAATCTCCCCTTTTAAAAATAAACAATTCAAAATACATACTGTCATTAATCGACGGACTCGAAAGAATCAAGACTAGAGAAAATTCAAGTTACAGAAAATTTTAAACTATATTGTCACGAAAATGCGTATATTTAATGAATAAACATTTTTTTTTATTTCAAATACTTTGTAGTAAAAAATAATCTTAATAGTAAAGTCAACTTATCATATGCATTTAGAAAATAATACTTCAATACATTTTTAAAAAACTTTACAAAATATTTTAGTTTGAAGTATTTTTACTATTAAATTAACTTTACCTCAAATTAATGACCATCGTGAGTACATTTTATAGTGAAATATATATTGATGAACACTTAGCACTGATACAAATAATATAAATAAATGTATAAAACTTTCATGATCTGTAATGGTATATTCTATTTTGTAAGAGTTTATGATCATTTTGAGCTAGTTCCCAAAAGTCATCTTGATGTATTTTTTGCAAGTATTATACGATTGTTATAAACACGTTTATTATTACTATTATTTTTAATTCCATTTACCCTCCAAGAAGAAGCATATGGGATCTTCATTGCGTGAAGATTTTCTTAACATTATTTTTTTTTACAACTAATAGTCGTTAATTATTAGCTCAACCATTTCGGGTTGGTGTCCTGGCTACAATACACATGAATAAACATTTGTAATTTTTCGCGACCAGCGGATGCCACTATCCACTCACCTACGAGAGCGACTAAACGTATACTTTAAAACACATTTTTAAATGGAGTTTGAAAGGTTTGCCGTAATTCACTGATCTTACATAGGTAATCATAGATAAATGATGTGATTTAATTCGACACGTACTTTTTAGTTCTTTAATAAATTATCATTAACAATAATTACTATTCAGTAATGACTAATGTGTATCATTCAAAGAAAGTATTAAACACAGAATAACATGGCTGTTATACCTACTTCTTATAAAACAACAAATGTATGTAGCCATATTTTAATCGTGATTTTAGATACATCAATGTTACAAAATCTTTAATTTGAATGAAGTGTTTCGGATAGAAATATATATTTGTTTCACAAATAAATGACAACGTGATAGTGATATAAGTATTCAATTTTCTCAACTGTCAACCTTTTGTAGAAAGCTATGTATGATATTGAAACAACGACACAGTTTTTATACTTATTTTCACAAATATATTTACCAATTCAAGACCGGTTTTGTCGATTACCACTTTTAACTGATAACAAAAAGTTTAATGTGAACTCTAATTACATATTTTCTCTTACTGAGACCAATTTAAGGATTGTGTAACAAAATTTACTTAAAAACTTGATTATCTTAAAAATCTGTTAGTTAACATTAATCTGAATAGTAGAAGAAAATCCCCATGCTACTAATAAATGATATGTTGAATTTCTTGTCTTCACTTTTAATATATTCATTTAAAATATGCAAGAAATAATGCGTCATACCTTTTTTTAAAGAATTGATACATTATTATTTTTAGGTATATCTTTTAGATTATTTTTTAGATATATGGTAACCATAACTTTAATTTAAAATTAAAAAAATAATTTTCGATTAATACAGTGACGTATATTGTTAGTAAAAATAGCATGATTACTGTGACATTACATACATATATTTGATAAATGATGAGGTTTTTTTTTCATAGTATGTATTTTTGCTAGTAGTACTCAATTCATTACATTCTCATTCTTATTTTTGGTTTTAAAAATATGATTTTAAACATGTTTTTGTAGATAATGATTATCATGGGGACTTTAAACCAAATTAATAAATATATATAAATTCCTGTATTATCCCCTTTTAATATTATTATTAGTATGGCGGGGGAAATATATCAATAGGGTTCATACTAAACTTATTTTTATCAGTTGCTACAGAAGAAACTAGTTTTGAATATTTAAATATAATTCCGGAAATAAGTGTAAAACAGTGTTATTCTTTCATTGTTATTGTGAGGAAAATATTTTTGAAAAATCCTACTAAGTTATACTCATCATATCATTTCCTGCACGTGTATAAAATGAATGTAATAATAAAAATGTACATTATGAACTATATTTTTGTCTAGTTTTTACTCCAAGTTATGTGGACTAATGTGTAATAAATTTTACTACAGAAACTCTCAAAACTCAAGCATAATCCAGGAAATATCAGCTTTATTCGCAAAGTTATAAGAAAAGTTTTATTATTCGAAATGCTTGAAAACAAATAAGAAATTTTCAACGTCAATATATTTTTTTTATGAAACTAGTGTCTGGGTTGATTAAAAAGAAAAGTGAAAACCCACGGCATCAGTAAAATGAAGAATATATAAGTTTTTCAACTCAAACGGTAGCCTCTTTTATTACTTTCATATAAGTTCAACTGGTTTAATTCATAAAAATGAAAATCCACTGCCTACGCGAAGGCAGGGGCGCACTTCTGGCTGCACTACAACGCGCTGATAGTGAAAAGGTACAAAACTCAAGAGAAAATACACTGAATATTAGCAATACGTTGTTTCTTCTCTTTTGCTAAATGAAACCTTCGAATTTGTATGTTAGTACTCTTAGCGTCTTGAATGAAATCGATATAAATAAAATCAAGACAGACTTGCACAAGTTTCCGCAAAACTGAATGAATAAGCTTTTTAAATGAATTTCATTATCATAAGCACCATGTAGACAAAGATTTCTAATCTAAGATTATGGTGAACTCATATTCCATAGGCCCACTGTGTTTGCCTACTTAATATTTTGAGATACCTACGTGAATGTCAAAAAATATTTTTGTTACTCGTACTTCTTTGTATACATATGGACATAACATATGATAAATTCGATGCAATCACAATATGACGGGGAAAAATAAAATAAGCATAATATACAACATTGACAAAAAACAATGAAATATTTTATTATAGTTAAAGAATACGATTCCAACACATTAGTTAAAAATATAATTAATACAAATAAAAATTAAAAAATATATTGATTTTGTGGAAATCTGCGAAATAAGCTTGATAGATTCTGTTATTCAGAAATAATTTATGAAACAAAATTTGCCTAGACTCACTCTCACTCAGGTGGAAGATGTCGATAATATAGATTATTTTATACAAGATAATTGATAATAGTTTTTTTATTATACTCAAATAACAAATAACCGCTGAAATCTAAATTTTTAGCCGTCATTTGTAGTTTTAAAATGTTGAATTAATGTTTGACCCAATTGTGAAAAAGATTATAGCCAAGAGGTTGGCAAGCAAATAGATGAATTTGAGAAGACGTATAGTTATACAAACGTACAGGAAGAAGAATAAATTTGGTTTGGTTCAAGAAACTTAGTTAAACCAAAGTGTGCTGTGTTAGCTTGTACTGCTATATACGAGTATACTGGTAATAAAGTCATGACTGATAAAACGTTCAAAGTACAAATATGCGTACTGTGATTAAATAATAAAGTTAATTTATATATAAAACACATATTTCTTCTCCCACTTCTCAGCTTTTCTCTTGAAGGGTTTTCCGATGAATCTTGTAAATACGTTACAATTCTTATTAACCTAAAAGCTTTTATCGGCCACACAAATAATGCCCACGTGCAGCCCTGCTTTTTGCTAGTTACAAAAACAAAAGTTTTCCAATTCGCAAAAGTGCTCGTCTTTTATTTTTACCTTATTTGTGCCTGATTAAATTCGTAAAATTGGAAAACTGCCCTACAGAGGTAGGCATACAAAAAACAAAAAAAAAGTTTACCGATCCACACAAGAAAAGGTAGCGGATTGTTTTTCATTTTATTCTCTCGTCCCGGCAACAATACTTGTTTGGGGAAAGAAATAAAATCGAATGTGGGGGAAAAGTGGCGAAAAGTGGACGAAGGAGAAAGGTTTAAGTATCGGTTGACCGTTTCGAGCGGCAATAAAGCAAACAATCGATAGGCAGAATACGAGGGGAAGACGATGCGAGACGAATAAGAAAGTCACAGGGGGGCTCCAGAGTGGAAAAGTTGGGGAGGCTGCGTAATTGCAACCAAGACTGACGTTTGCAAAAAAAAGATCCAATGGCTTTTTCTATATGAAAGAAAATGCTTCAATATATACATTGGCGACAAATACTTTTAAGGTCAATAAGAAACAAAACTACACAACCAAACACAATATACTCGTGACTATCACCATTGTGTTTATTGGAGTATGATGTTGTCAAATAAAATATCTGTACATGTTTCCAATTGTTACCGCCATCCTTTTAGTGAAAACCAGAATAATAATTCTAAGTGTACATAAAATATATGTCTACCAGTAGCTTATCGTCGGTGGCATTGGCGGCTAACAACCGATGATTTTTTCACGTACACTGTTCAGTTGCTATTTGTTTGGACCCGTCGATGTCTGACTGGACATGGCAAATTTGCTTCCGAACTCTATGAACTTAGCTAGTAGAAGCCTAACTGCTCTTGCGGACGTAACCAATAAACAGACTGCTAAGCACGTCTTATGGGACTGCCTATTAATAACTATACTATTGGTATCTACTATCACTAATTTCAAAACCTTTTCCAAACTTGCGGCATTTTTCGGGGAGCGATTTCACACGAACTCCTAAGTAAACTCATCGGATTCAGGAATGGACAGCCTGACTGATTAAGTATTCAGCACGTCGGGTGTACAGGGGGCACTTCATGCCACTAAAGAATAGCTATGAGGCAATTAGATAGTCTACAACTTATATAAAATTCGTACATCGGTGATGGCGATACCATCAAATGCAGCACTATGAGAGTGATTAAAATAAAATAAAAAATGGCTTCATACGGTATCCGGCGGCCGCGCACAATCAGGGCTGTAAATACTGGCGGGTAGGTGGTGGGAAAAAATTGCCATTTGTACTCAGAAAATCTTACCATTTTTTGATATAGAAAAAAATCTTCTTTGTTCCAAATTTTATTGAAAAAAACCCGGCTACGTACTAGTAATTTGGTCCAGTTTATTTCCTCTATTTTGTTCTACTCTGTCAATCCAGGATCTTCTTTTTCTTTCTTTATAATACATTATATAAAATAAGGATATCGCTAAAACAACAGTAGTATTTAACTATTTATATAATACACTTTGCATCTTGAAACTTAATAGCAAAATCATTAATGGGCGAATTCATTGGTTAACTGGTGAATATTCGTGAATAATTAATAGTACTCGTATTTTACATTTTTTTAAATATTTTTACCCCTAAGATTTTTTTTATTTTGAGGGCAGAGATTCGTGTGAGCGGGTGAAGAAATGTTAATTGAGTACAATAAATGAAGAACTATTCGAAGGGATTCCAGTAGACATTTGACCACTCGGCCGCCACCAAAAGTGATGAACAGATAACGTCACAAGAGATGCAATTATATTTAATGTAAGAAAACATGTATTGAAAGATTTATAGACAGATAATTATGGAAGGTTTTTAAGCAATCCTTTCGATATATAATAAAATTAGTAGTAATATGATGCGTTTAGGGGTGAACTATTACAGAACTAGAGTTGACAGATTATAATTTGACCGTGACGTCACGCGTGATCGGCAATGTTAACTTTATGTTTATTAAAACCTCACTTTAAATTAGCATTGGTAATAGAGCCTTTAGATTCGGGTTAAATGCTATGAAATACGTAGATAAACAGGACTATAACTAAATAACTAATACGATATTTTTACAACTGTACGCATCCGTGAGCCGAAGGTAACGTCACGGTCAATTCGTAGTATTGTTGATTATCTGTCTTACTCATTCCATAGAAAGCAACAAATCATTTTGTTCTAATTAAATTTCAAATGATAACTCTTCGTTGTTTTATACCTAGACTGCAAATTTAGTACGAAATTGTTAGTTTGCAACATTACTAAAATAATACTATTGTCTGATGTGATCGTCAGGCAAACTTGGATCATTGTGATTTTATTACAATATTAAAATATGATAGTGTATCTAATATTTTTTTGTATCGCGTGTCCACTTCCAAGCACACCGTTACACGTTGGATCGCTAGGGAAAGCTTGGCTCCCCACGTAGACAGGTCGTGTTCGCTGCCCCCTTAGAGTCGTTTCAAGTTTGACCCCTCTTTCGCGCACTGCAATGCCCTTACTTATAAGAAAATATCTTCTTACTACTGCAGATACGCACTAGGATATTAACTAGATTCATTATACAGTTTTATCTATCAATTAAAAAATACTATAGTAAACTAATAAGGCTCTAAAAAATTCATTTTCTCGATACGGATTATAAGTTTTTCTATTTTATAAATAGTAAATGTAGGGAGAGAGATAAAAAATAAAAAAAGAAAAGACTGAAGAATGAAGAATGAAGAATAATTTCTCAGTAGTTTATGAATCTGAATGAATCGTAGTCAATAACAACATTATTTTACGGATAGAATATGTATATTCTTAAATTTATTGCAGTTGAAACTTATATTGATTTTAAAAGATTTTTTATACTAAAGTAATTATAAATAATTGCTTGCTTTACTTATACCTTTGTAACAAGTCATATGACGTATCACATTTTTTGACAAACACTTAACCTGCGTAATACGCACCGTATACATGCTTCGTTCATAATTAAGGGGTATATTTCCAAAGTGAACTTATTCTACTTCAATAAATTTCTGGCAAATTCCAAAAAACTGTTTACGGCGTCGATATTACATATTTTTTTGTAATATATATTTCAAAGTATAAAACACAATTTGGAATGGAGATAACAAAAAAATATGTAATATTGACACAGCTAACAATTTTTTGGCATTTGCCAAAAAAAATTTTGAAGTGGAATAACTTCACTTTGTAAATACACCTAAATTGAATTTATTATATATCACACCTTTCACGTGCAATGATATCGATTTAGAGATAAACGGCGTCTTTTTTACGTAAAATGTTGTAAATGATATTGTATTTGACGATTCCTCTGACTAAAATAATTGAATAGCACCAATAAAACAGAGAGTCACGTTCGTAATGAACACAGTATGGACGAGTATTGCGAAAACCTCTAGAATAGAGTATATAAATTAGGCTCTCGATAATATTAAAGTTTCCTTAATGTGATGATATTTAGCAACATACTTTTAAGCTTGGTAACAAGTTTAAACAGACAAACGGGTATTCTGTAAATCGTTTAACGACAAGCTTTTCTATACGATATATAGAAAACTGAATATAAAAAGTCCACCCGTGAAAGTCGAGAGCTGAAAATAAATAATACATAGTATGAATTATTTTATACTGAATTCTGTCCTGGTAGACGGCGCCCTCTTCCGCCACACGCCAGCGTCGTTGCAAGGGCGAAACGCAATTTTCTTAGGCCAGTCTCTACTTCAAATGCACGGTGTATGAAAATTTAATGGCCAAAAACGTTTTTAAATAATTTCTCTACCACCTGTTACTGAATACTATATTATATTTTAAGTCGTTTTTCTTTCCTTGCAGAAATCTACGTTTATTTTAAACTTCCATTCATAAAGCAAGAGAAAGTGTTTGCTGTGTTAAAAAAATTTGGAAATTCATAATTTAAATTATTTAAAATTCGTCTAATTTTATATATTATATGATATAACCTGCGTATCATAGACTTTTATAATACCTTTCAGACATATTATATAATGAATATGATTAGAAATCATTTGTCACTGAATATGTTTACATTTAATAAAATTAAAGTTAAATACCTAGAATACTTACGTTCATATCAATTCTCGTTTGTTAAACTATACGCTATACACTAGCCTAACGAGGGCATTGCGTTATTATTATTGATAATTGAGTATATCACTGGAAAGAGCGTTGCATGATATACTACATTATGTCGATAACTCAATTATGCCATACTTGACATAGTGTAGTTTACCTGCCAGGTACAGAAATGTTCTCACATACCAGAATATTTACAGAACTTGTAAATTGAACACACATATGGAAGAAAATTCTTATGAGAATAAACACAATTTAATTCTTTGGATGAGTAAGTCCAGTATTATACACAATTTTATAATTAATTCTCTCTACTATTAATTTTGAATTCTGTCGCCCTCGTTAGGCCAGTAAATAGCGCGTACGCCTGGCAAGCGGGGGTCACGAGTACAAGGTCTGTGCTGGTTGCAATTTTTTTCAAATGTTTATCCATTTGTATTGTAGGACAGGAGACGAACCCGAAACGGTTGAGCTATTAATTGACAAATATTACTCGTATAAAAACTGTAAAAATAATCTTCACGTTGTGGAGATCCATACCCTTCGTTTCGGAGCGGATACGGTTAAAAGAAAAAATAAACATAGTGTAGTACATGGTGATTATATTTAAGTACACACGTTTATTTGTATATATAACTCTTTTAGTTGACAAAATATTATTTAAACTTAACTTAACAATGGCCATACTTGTATACTGAAAAAAGTAAGCGAATTATTTTATTTGTTTGTATAATTAGAATGGAGAATATTTATTCAGAATTGAATAATAGTAGTAAATAATTGATGATACATACTCGTAGAACTCATATAAATCATATGTGTTACTTGCATAATTCGTGCATCTCCACATGTTCTGAACACTCGATGTATAATAACTACGGTGAAAATATTACGCCAACGGAAAATAAGTTTTTACACTCCCTGTAGTATATGTAATACGTGCTTCGGTACACCTGTACTTGCAGGTTGTATGAAAATGAAACGTATTAACTTTGCATTTATGTCGGCTGGTTTACACAACGATATACGTACAAGCTTTCAAAAGTTATGCATGTTTTTTGTTATGAAGGTAAGTTACAGAAATACTATCGTAAGTATTGAAAAGGGGATATACTCGTATGTTACAAACCGACGTTTTTCATGTTTTAATATTACTGCCAAGATTCGTACATAATAAGGATATATTGAATTGAATTGCGTTGCACATTTCTTCCTCATTATTTCGTTTAGTTCTCAGGGGCCGTCCATAAACCACGTAACGCTCTCTTGACCACCAACGTCTACATAGCGTTATAAAGGGGGGAGGGCTAATTTTTATTGTTACGTGGATAGGAGTTGATTATTGTTACAATTTTAGGTTTTGAAACATTCCTTCCGTTTTCTAATGTATTCACAAAATTATTTTAGCTTTGGTGAATGTAGACACTAAAACTACATGTTTCTGTCATAATTTTTTTCTCGTATCTAATAATTAGATTTTTTTTTAATAATCAAGTCAGGAAAATACAACACAAATTTATTGGCCATCATGCACTTCAAGTTTGTTTTAATGTGACTTTGACAAAAAGTTATTAAAACACGTTTATTGTGCCTCCTGTAAAATTTGTTCTGTAAGGGTTACTCGCTTTCACCAAAACACGGTCGATATTAATTATTGGAAAAAATAAGTTATTCTTTATCATATAACGTAAAACTTTTACAATATTTAATAAAACTGTCATTTCATAAATTCTTTAAAAATCAAATAGTCCATTTCAATATAATTCTTCGAATATATATTTGTTTTCTGGTTTATAATATATTTATTGTATTTTTACCACTTATTGTATTTCCAATGATTATTGTAAACGTGCATTCTCTTTTCAGAAAAATGTAATTTTTATTTCATATTAAGAGTCAATTAAATATAAACTGTAATGCATCTCAACTGTTTTCTTACGATATCAAAAACAAACAACATTGTGTATTTTTTTATCGATCTTGTAACACAAAAAATACTTCTGTCTCCGTAGTTTCAAGCTAATCGATTTTCACTGATTAAAGCTTTTTTAAATATTTAAAACAGAAGTACTTTTAAAAAACCTCTTTTAGTTTCATAATATTGTTATTATATATAAAATTTATCAATAGTGTTTGTTTAAGGATCATATAAACCAGGCCTGGGCAAATTACGTCCAGCGACCCGAATCGAGCTAATGCCGAAATTCTATCCGATCCGCGAAGCATTTTATAAATTACTTACACAATAATAAACAATAAAATAAACATTTTCAGATAGTTTTGCGATTGTGTCCTATAAAATATTTAATTTTATTCTTTAAGTTGCACAATAAATACACATGTTGATTGTTAAAATATCGCTTTTAAAGAAATTTTATGTAGCCCGTGGCCAAATTTTCATCCACAATGTGGCCTGACCGCCAAAAGATTTGCCCTCCCCTGATATAAACCATGATAAACTATTGAAATAACAAATTACTTTTGTCTACATATTTTCGCAAAATACATTTTAATAATCACGACCATGTTATTTCTTAGAATAATTGAATGGATTGAATATGTGTAACTAGATTAAAATAAAAAATATATAAAAAAACAAGAGCACAATACGTTATTTTCAGGGTATACGAGTATATCGATATCAATGCATTTCTAAATAGGCGTGTCATTAAACTTACGTTTATTTATTTCGCAGGTACATTATGCGTCGTCTAGCGTTAGTAAAATTGAAATCGTAAGTATGATAGAAACGCAAACGTTATCACGCGATATTAAAAAGAAATTTATGGTTCCACCGAGTGAGATTTATTGAAGAAAATCATAGCCTAGGGCTAGGAAATCTAAATTATGCGCTCGTTTTAAATTATACCGTGTAAACGGTCTTATATTAAAGTTACAAGATTAAAAACGGTCATTAGCTTGCTATTATAGAGTATGCACACCAGACCGATGGTGCAGTAAGTGGACACTTCGTAAAACCTGTCTAAAAAGTGCAACTATACAAAGATAACTAGTATATCCTTACTTGTCTTACAAAATATAAGGGTGAATATTAAAAAAAAACATGTACTAGAGGTTACAATTCGAATAATCGAATATTCGATACAGTTGACCAACTATTCGAATAATATTCGCATTGATCTTCAATAAAATATATTGCAAATTGTGTTTAAATATGATATTTTGTGAATGGCAGTTCGTCGTCATATATCTAGAAGAGGCACATCGTAGCTTGTCATAAGTAACCCCTTCACGTTTTATGTTTTTGCAGGATACCAAACAAAGAGTGTGATAATTATTGGGTATTATTTAGCTCGTTTTATTGTAAAGTTTATTGTACTTGCATGCGTGATATATTTTAAATTATCAAAATTATTTTTCCTTCCGTTTTAATAACTTCGGAAACTATTATTCGAATATATTCGAAAATTCTAATATTTTTACTTTTTAATAGTTTTACTATTTGATGGTCAAATAGCTCATTGTGTTGAATAGTCGGAATCTCTACCAAGTACATAAAATAGCCCATAAAGAAGGCAGATTTGGTGAGTGAATCTACATCTTCATAAATGTTCTTTGCTGTTAAGGGGTTGTCCGTACACAACGTAATACTCTTGAGGGGGGGAAGGGATGATCACCAACGTCTTTATGGCGTTACAAAGGGGGAGGGTGGAAAGTTACGTGACTTGAGAGGACGGAGGGGGGTAATCTGAATATCTACGTGGTGTTACATGGAGGGGGGAGGCTAAGAAAAAGTAAGAAAAACGTTACGTGGTTTATAGCGACCCCTAGGGACTTAACAATCAACGCCTCGTAAAATAATGAGATGTCCCTGGAGCTGGCAAGCTGATTAAAAATCGGGCATGCTTCGTTTTTGGCACTGAAGAATATATTTAAATCCAAAATCGTATAAAAAAATTAAGTCTGGAAGTATAATAAGAACGTGAAATCAATAGTTTATACAAATGTAAAACTTTAACCCTGAAGTAACATACAAACAAGAAAAAGCTATACAGGTGGTATCTGAAAAGAAGGTTCCCCGAAGAATATTGCATGAGTGTACTGTGAGGGTGAGAAGAATCAGGCGGATGGGTCATGATGTGGAATATGATTAATATATAATAGAATTTCTAATACGGTAAATAAAGGAACTCCATAACGTAATCGGTCTCTGGACTACCCCCCCGAGGCTATGACTGGTTACTATTACGAGAGATATGAAAATATTAAATATGAACAACATCAGGTAAAGAGTTAGAGTTCAATCATGAATGGTTGATATGAATTTACTATCGTTTAAAATAATGATATTTTAAACCTAAATAGTTTTGGAATTCTTTTATACACACCAGATACGCAGTTTTTCAATATCAAAGGAAAAACTTTTAGCAATGACAATGAAAATTGATTTCGCATCCATTATAATCGTCGCCCTCGTAGGTGAGTGGATAGTGCATCTGACTCACGAGCCAAGGGTCTAGGGTTTGACTCCCATGGCTGGCAAAAATTGCACACGATTTTTCAAGT
>JAPMAG010000959.1:0-13444 GCA_036584685.1 Rhyacophila sp. Rhy_31_5 | reverse complement strand
CACAGCATACAGATTCATAAATCGTGATCTGGTCTTTTGAGGCTTGAGCTTAGGGACTCATTGACTCATGATGAACGTTTGAGAAACGGGTTTCATCCGGATCTTATAAATTTATGTCTATATGACACGAAGTTTATTAGTTTTATTGCGATCGACTTCACGGAATTGAAATTGAAGCGGCATAGAGGTTGTCATGAGAGAATTTTACGCAGATTTAATTAAGTTTAGGTGGCTGGAGAGGACTGATTAATTAGAAATTCACGTAATTTGGCTAGAAGATTTTTTAATATGACCTAGGGTCGACACAATTTGTATAAAGATCGACTGAAAGCAAACTTCAAAGACCTTTTTTGTTAATTACTTCAATTCCACGAGCAATCAGAATAATCCTCGCTTAAAAAGATATGCTAAAATACATACCTAGTCGACAATAAAATACGTACGTATTATTACTGATTTACAATACCGTGAAATCATTAAAACATTACATAGCGTCACCTGTAGCGTTGTTGTAAAACAAAGTATTAAAGTAGCTTTTTTAATATATTCATAGATGGCAGTTAAAATTTATAAATAAATACAAATAAACATTTACGATTAAAATTAGTAGTATTCAACCTTTCTAGAATTAATACAAATCAAATAACATGACAAAGATATATATATATATTTTCTACAATAAACCAATATTTGAAAAATATTTTATAATGAGCTTTTTCATCGATGTAGTGACTACAACAACATATTCTGCCAATGAATAACTCAGGGAATATATGAGTTTAATATAAAATAAATTAATAGAACACACAAATCTACAAGAAAATGTATGATGATGTTTTTGTATAATAACAATGATAACGGAAAATATTAACTTGATTGCGTGTTGAATTATTGCTCTGCCAACACTGCGTTGATCTGTCAAATCGGTTAACCGAGCTAAACTTAACCTAGATTATTCTACGCAATATGCCACCTAAAAAGGGACCGGCTAAACCCGCTAAAGGTGCTGGAAAAGCAGACAAAGGCTCTGCTGATGAAGACAAAGGTTAAAAATGAATACTTTCAAACTATTTCAGTTTAAATATCTCCGTAGTAGGGGGTATAATATTTAAATACCTTTACTTCCTATATTCTATTTCTGACATGGGTTTCGATAGTAGCAAAAATCTATGATGTTAGTTTTATTAAATATTTATAATGATCCGTGCATGCCTTTCTTGTTCTAACAAATATATAATAATTAGACATACAGATAGGATATTTTCTCGAATTCTCTCAAATGTTGAGACTGCATATATATTATGTATTACGGCTTACATCTTGTGTCTATAATAATGGGTGAAATACTCCAAGATTCTTTTAGATAGTATACTTAAAATGGGTTTCAACTACAAACTCCTGACCTTCCACAATATTTGCTAGTCTGTAAGCTATTTTATTCTACTCCTTTTGTTCTCAACATAGTTACGGAGTTGTTCAGGATCCGCCCTCACACGGGTCCTATAAGGCATGTGGATATGGTATCCACCGAGGCCAATTTTAAAGCCTTTAGTAAATTTGCGGCATCTTACGGAGAGCAATTTTGCGCAGACTCCCAGAATGACTCGTCGATCACGTGCCTGCATAGCCGGGCTGACTGAGTCGTCAGCACTACGGGTGCGTAGGGCACCTCATGCCACCAGAGACTGAATGACGAGGCAGACTGCTACTCATTCTTTCCTTATTCTAAAATCCTTTCTTTTAGCACACTGTGCATGGTGATACTGTCCTGCGTGACTCCGCTATGGGTAGGTTTAAAATAAAAATATGGGAAATAAAAGAAACATTGCATTCGTGAAGGTTCAGGCAGGCGACCGCGCATAATCACGGTTATGAGTACTCACAGGTCAGTGGTTGATCCTTCAAACCTGTCCTCAATATAGTTAAACCGGATCCTTCTCAATTTGTCGATGGCTTCGCTAAACGTGGAGCTAGCAGTCCATGCAACGCTGCATATTGTATTACTATGCGCATCACAGTTAGTAGTAGCTGCGGCTTCGTCTAATAAGCACACATTGTATTATAAGCATTTTTAAGCCCTTCTGAAATGTCTACAAAAAGAAATATCTCAATTTCTCAACCAGCCAAGAAGCAAAGAAAGGCTATTAATTTGAAAACAAAAATAATGATAAGCACATAGTATGAAGAAGGAAATAATGTAAATGCCATCACAGGTGATTTGATGTTATCACACTCTACCGTATCGACAACTCTGAGGACAAAGAATGAATTGGTGAAGCTACGATAGCACAAACAAATTGATGCCATCCACAGAATGGAGAAACTGTTACATACATGGATGGAAGATCAAATTCAAAAATGCACACCGTTATCCTTTTTTGCTGTGTAGACAAAAACTAGAAATTAATTTGAGACTTTGAAGGAACGTACTGGAGATGACTATAATACATATAAACCATAGAGAAACCTGATTAATAACAGTTGTGATACATTCATTATAACAAGAACATAGAAAACAGTCTTATAATATCATCACACACTATAATTTACATAATTATGTATAGAAATTCTTACATAAGCTGATTTACTATCAGATCAACTTATATCCTGTTAATCAAAACTAATCATGGTCGTATGTCGACGACTGCCTGTGTTCAATTAATTTTATCCAGCTCACAATTGATCTTTATTTCAATAGTTCCCTTTTAAATCATTTTAATGTAAATTTTTATTACAGGTGGCAAAGGTGAGAAGAAAGGGGGGTCAGCTGTGAAAGTACGTCACATCTTGTGTGAAAAGCAAAGTAAGATTATGGAGGCTCTCGAAAAGATCAAAGCCGGTCAGAGATTCCCTGATATCGCCACTCAGTACAGTGAAGACAAAGCGAGGCAGGGTGGTGACCTTGGATGGCAGATTCGTGGCTCCATGGTCGGACCATTTCAGGATGCTGCTTTCGCTTTACCCATATCGACTGTCAACAATCCCATTTACACTGATCCCCCTATCAAAACTAAGTTCGGCTATCACATAATAATGGTCGAAGGGAAAAAATGAACACGTATATTTAAGCTTATATTATAAGATGGTAACACTGTTGAGAAACAATATTATTCCACTATTGCGTTTTTGTAGTATCTATAAAAAGATCCATTTGCCATGGTGTTTTGCAGAACACTATTTTAATAGTTACTAAATGACTGTCGTTGTGTTAGACTTAATTGTAATAATCAATTTTCTCTACTATCAATCCTTTGGAAACACATTATATTGAAATAATTACATAGTTTTTATACTTATTTTCACAAATATATTTGTAGAAATATGTATGAAAACTATGCTATTATTAAAAGATTTAATTTTTGCAAACTGCCAATGTTTTTCGATTGTGTTACCAATGAATTCTACTTTCTTATTCAGCGGTGCCTAAACTTATTAAATGTGACACCCTCTCAATTGATTAGCATACAGATTAGGCACCGATTGATTCAATCAAATAATACCTTAAATAATGCACTTTTATACTATATATTATACCTTTTTGTAAATAAACATATTTTTTTATATATTGAGTTTTTTTTAGTTGAATTATCATGCATTTTATTTATGATAATTTATTGACAGACATAAATTCACTTTTTCAAATAGGTGGAATATATATATATTTAAATATTTAAACCTTTTTTATGTTCATCAATATTAATAGACCATTTTTGACCATATTTATGTACTCAATCAAAACTGACTTTTCCATTGCATTTGATGATACTTGGCAGTTTCATACGACGGCAACAAACAAAATTTCAGTTAATTTTATCGACTGTCAATCCTTGTTAGAAAGCCAATATATTGAAATAATATCACAGATTTCATACATATTTCCACAAAATATATTTAAAATAATTCAAAACCAATGATGTCTGTTACAACGTTACTCTTGGTTATTGTATTTTGAGGTTATATAACTTCGACATACAATTCTCCAATTTACTAGTCATGTTATCCAGATGAAGATTAATTCTATTCCGTGATTTAATTAGTAAGTTATAATCTGTTAACCACTGTTCAAATGAGGTATTGTGAATCTTTTCTTGGGACATGCAACACTAAATATTCAAGACATGTTGGTTTATTCTAATATAAGTAAAAAGACACGGACATAGATGTGATTGTGAGGAGAGTAAATGTTAGTTAATTAGAAAGTGTCTTAATAGAGATGCAGATTAGACACTATTTATTGGCAATTAAGACTTAATCCGCCGCAAATATTTTTATAGACTAATGGATTACTGCTGGTTAAAATTCATGTTTCTCCAAAAATATGATAATTAAAATCGTGGAAAAAACTGGATACTTACTATTTCTTTTCTTGTTTTCTTAATACAAGGGTCATCCAGCATAGGGTTGGTTTTATATTTTTAGTTGCAAAAAACATAATTTTTGTTAATTAAATGTGAATAATCAACTAATCATACATAACACACAAATATTTCTATATTTTATTATTAAACATACATTGTGAAATTAAAAGATTACAAAAACAACAAAAATATATTATTGAAAAAAAAGTTAAACATTACTGCCACTCTAATTTTTCATATTTATTTAGTTATGGCGTTTAAGAAATGCGTCTCAATGTCACACTTGTCAAAATAAAGATATCGAATCAAAAAATATTTGTCAGTGTACAGTTCAAGTCACAGGTTTCATTGTCGAACATATTCCAATGCATATTTACAAATCGGCGTGCGTCGTTTTGAGACCCGGCCTCGAAACACTTTCTAGTAAGTGTGCGGCTGATAAATTTTGGCACACAAAACACTTATTAATACGTTTCCGGCCGATTAAGTGATAAGCTTTTGCTATCGGATGATTTTGTGGAAAGAATGAAAGTATAAGAATTTTGTACGATATTTTAACAGTCTTTATTGTTTTACAAGAATTTTATACAAAAACTTTACATACTGTTGACAACAATAATAATTATTCTCTTCAAAACAATATTAATAATTTACTAATTGTTCTTACAAGAGTGTGTACCGTCTATACGTTATATTCTATAATAGTAAATTTGATGACAAGACACTCCAAAATAAAAATAATTAAAAAAAAAACAAATATTACTGCAATAAAATTACCTATAGCTATGTAATATTCTATTATTGGCATTTTTATGAAATAATTAAACACATAAGAACGAAACATCCATGATACCATCTACCATCTATTGACGAATATTCAAACTAATACTAATGTACCAGTGAACGTTCATAGAAATGTTAAAAGTATTGTTGATATTGATAATAATGCCTATTTCATTCTTATGGATCAATAATTGAAGAATATCTCCACATATCTGCGTAATTAAATAATGTACAATCTCAGATGTGAAAGAATTTTTCATTTTACACAAAACGCAATATAAGACTCAGATAGAAAATAAAATTGTAATGTTTAAACTGTGTATTTGTAATTTATTTTTGATTTCTATGGCAGCGTCTTGAGTAAGCTAACATTATTATAGTAATGTTGACACACTGTTTACTGTGTGATAGAAACTTGTTATTGTATCACAGTGCTAAAATTGAACATCCGTAGAATGTAAATATGATGTGCAACATTATTTCTTAAAAAAAAAAACAGAACTTGACTGTACTAAGTTTTAAGTATTACATTTATTTGAAGATACATTTCAATTATTCTTTTTCATCTTTTCAACTCTATTTAGAATCATCTAAAGATATATGTATAACCCCAGATATCCTTTTTCACATCTTAAAGTATGTGGGAACATGCGCTATTGTGCAGCACGAGTTTTTGTAAATTAAATCACCTAGATAATATGTATAGTATCGCAGAATCAATACATGATTAGCTGAGAAAACTACTTAAAAATTGATTAAAAATTTAGATTCCTATAGAAAATATAGTAATTAAATGCATTTATTTTCGTTTTGAGCAGTATCTATATCCAACAGTGTCGTAGCTAGGAATTTTGTGGCATCATGCAAAAACTTCAAATAGGCCGTTCAGTCCAGTAGCCCATATATTTCTCTAATTAAAACGTTTAAAAAAATGTGATCGTTTTGGCCATTCGATAAATTTTTATCTCTAAGAAAAAAATGAGATATACCTAAAAATCTTGTGTGAATTTTTCTTACTGGGTCCTTATTCTTTGCATGACATTATGGTGGCTTTATGGTAGCTACGCCACTGATCACCGTAGATTTATTAATATGATTTGCCTTTTTTCTCGTTATCTAAGTTTCATCAAATGATTTTTATTCAAGAATACTATTGATATTTTTTAGCTTTTGTCATCTTGGATTATAGCATAATTTTTAGACGCTTTTCTATATACAGTAACAGTCAATTAAAAACGCAATAAAGTTATATAGTAATACATTAATAAAACAACGAAAATTTGGTTTAATTAATGGAATTTGATAATAAAAAATCAATCATGTAGGGTTTAACACAGTTGACTAAATCAATATCCAAATTGCTAACTGTATTGATTTCTTGTTACAAAGATCGCTCCCATCTGTTATTTGCATCGCTGAATACGTTTATTCTTGTTATCCTTATTGCGTTTTTAACTTTACATTCGATTTGACTTTATTAGTTTAAATTCTTAAGTTTGGGTTTGTGTAGCGTACGTATTTGAGAAGAGCTTCGTTGTCTTCGCAGGTGATTGGCTTGCGATGATGGCAAGCAACATCATGCCAGTTGACTCCGTCATTGTAGAACTGGTTCAGGACAGCCAAGCAGTTTTCTGGAGCACCGCCTTGAAGAAGCTCCTGTGGAAAAGACATTTAATATCATTCAGTAAAGAAACCTCAATTCTCACGGCTATTCAATCACTTTCTGGAAAGCAATAGATATTCATAGCGAAACATCCTATTTCTGCTAAACCGAACTTCATTTCAATTTTTTATAACTCCGTGAGTTTGTCATAGATATACTATTCATTTGGAAAGGACACGATTTTATTTGTATCCTCATCGTGTCGAGAAGATCGTCTTAATAAGTTCGTAAGCTGGTGTTACACTATTTATTCTTGAAGTTAGTTGAAACATTGTTCATATTATAAAACGTAGTTTGCTAGACGAATTTGGATATTTTTAATGATTTTAAATATATAAGTGCAGAGATATGATTGTAATATGGTCATTAAAAACAAAGTCACAATAAAGAAACATTCAATATACTTTTAAAAGAAATATTAAGGTTCTATTTATATATAATATAATTTTGAAAATAATCTTTTTATATCGATACAAAAGAATAGTTATGTTTACAAATAGCCGTTGGCACCATACAATATAAAATGCTTACCCTATTGTCGGGTTGCGGTTTTCCAATGCCTCCGTTCTCTGACCAGTCATTCTGTTGCCTGTTGGTGGTGGGAGCCAGCTTCTGGAGCTCAGCGGTCCAGAACCATCCGTTCACGTTGGTAGGCTGAAGATCGGGCCTGTCGCAACCTTTGAAATCACAGATACGACCTGACGTCCAGGTGTATTTCACCTACAAAGTGTACAATTATGGTTATTAACGCTAATTAAAATAAATAACCCAATAAATACAACCGTACAAACTTATTAAAGTGTTCGTGCTCATAGAAAAAGAAAATGTTGCATTAAGAAAAATTAATCACATAATTATCAAATTAACTATAGCCGAAATAGAGAAAAGAGTTATTAAAAAAATGTCCAAAGTTTGGTTAATAAAATTAAATAAAGATATAACTATGACAATCCAATAAAATGTATTTTTTTTTGGTGATCATGAAGTTACTGTTTTGTATATGCACATACGTATAAATATTATTTATTTTTCACATAATCGAATAAAAACCATAATTCTAGATTCGGCCCTAAAAAGCGCAGCCATCACCATTGATAATAAGTCATGTTTATTTTTTCAATTTATGGCATTAATAATTAAGAATCCATTAAAAATTACCATAATATTTCATATCAGAAACAGAGAAAGCTGCTATCGAAATTAAATATACGATATGTTTCGTAGTACATTTTTAATGAAATTTCCAATAACGCTATAAAATAGTGTTTCCAAAACTTTGTTCAACCGTCGAATGCCAATATGTAACGTCGCCCACCTCGGTTCACTGAACAATCTTTATGAGGGATGTAACTGAGTAAATATATATTTTAATCAAATACCAGTTTTAATTTAAATTCCCGATCTCCCAAATACGATATATTCCCAACCTAACCGCTTGTTGCCAAGTCAGATCACCACACATAAAAGTTTATATTTTGAGACGGAGTCATCGGAAAAAATCAACGGCCAAATTATTTAACCTAACCTAACCAAACTCGTATAAGTAAAAGCAAACAATCTAGTGACCATGCAAAGTTTCGAAACTATTTACGAAAAACGAGAATCCATACAAATGCGAAAACAAGTTCAAAGTTTTTTTAAAATATAAATTTGGCTATTAAGTTATCAATTATCATTCTAAAACACCTATTTATAATATATCTAGGCCGGATATGGATGCAGTTTTCTCAATTTCACGCAGGTCTATAGCTTGTGCTCATACAGCTTGGCAACCACTTTTATTCAAATTTCAAGCAAATTATTCCCGATATACATTAATATGTCTTGAGTAAAAATTGAGAAGTAAATACTCTTTTTTATCAGGTAGATGACAGTTTGAGAAACACTGTCACAATATACTATATTATAACGTAACAACATTATAAGAATGCGTGAGAAAATCAGGTTTGCAGCATCTTCAAAGGTTACTAATTTTTTGTGCAACAAACAGATGTTTCTATAGATTAATGGATTTTCAAAATCAATAAAAAAGTATTTTTTTAAATGTTTTGTAAAACAATGTTATATTATTTTATTGAGTTATGAAATGATCTTTTTGGGGCAATGAAAGGCGCCGGTGAATAAATTGTCAGGTATTGCGATATTTTTCATTTAATTAAAACGAAAATTAAAAATATTGACCTCCATTGATGCCTTGCCTAAGCTTGACATACATAGTTACGGAGTAAGAACCATCAACTTACGTTTTCTCTGACCAATTTGCTCTTCAGCCACTCGTTCTCGTCTTGCGTCTCCAATGATACGAGGTCCATGCACCTTTGGCGACAGTAGTTTCTACCGCCCAGCCAGTCTTCTTCGACGCCCTGCAAAGCCGGGTCTCTCCATGAGAAGAAGTAACCTTTTCCTGAAATATTAAAAAGAGAAGCCATTCATTATTGAATATACTCGTAATAAAACAGAATAGTCCCAAACTTCAGTTAAGTTACAATGTTAATGTTATGTCAAACAAGACGCAGTTACACGTACACTTCAATGTAACAAAACAACTTATGCAATAGCTTAAGTTGTTTTACTGTAATAACAGTAAAGAAGTTAACTGCGTTTTTATGCTATAGTGAATATATTTGATGATGTAATAAAATTTAAGATATATAGTTTATCATTCAAAAGTTATTAGCAACACAAACTATCACAACACATGAAACATCTAACACATCAAATAAAAAACCACACATATATGGCGATGAGAACATTTTTTACAGAACGTAATCCAACTTGTTTAAAGCGGTACTTGTGATACTTCGAGTGATATGCGGCGAGTTGTAATCTTTTCTTTAATTAAGATATCGATCGAATAAAAAAAAAAAAATCACATCCAGTAAATAATTTCATATCTACGACAGTCGGTATATTTTTGATTTTTTCTGAGACGGCAAGTATTTTCGAGTCAGGCGGTTTTTCTTTAGTGTCAAAAGAAAATAAAATTGTGGAGTGACATAGTATTTTATATCTGGTTGAATATTATTTCATATTAACCGAATTATCATATAATGTAGTGTTTTCGTGTTTCCGAACGATTTCAACTGTATCTTAGGTATGGCTTATTACATTTTATTGTTCAGTTAGTTGTAAATACATATACTGCTAGTGTATTGATTGATATGCAATATAAGAGTACTGTAAATTGGTTTTTTCACGGGCAAGCATAATATATCTAAACAACATTACAAATATCATTTGAGTTTTGTAAACATCTCTATAAGTATTTGTATTTGAATAAATCGTTTCATAATGCATGATAAATACCTAAATATATAATATCTTGTTGACTGAATATGAGAATATTTGACATTTGTGAGAAATTTCATCAGAAATTTGTTAAAAAAAATATTTCTTGTGAAACGAGGACAAATCATAATAGCAAACCACATTGTTTTCGCATTAATTGCACACTTACTTGACATGTGATCATTTTTTGCAACTTTCCCGATGTTTAGCGACTTTTTACCATCCTATTCATTTGTGAAAGATTGTTTTTACCTAACAAACGAATTGGCGCGAGGTCTTTCTAATTCTAAGAAAAGCGTGTGAAAATTTTACAAACGCGTTTCTTGGAATCGATTTTTCATAAATTTTCTCTTATTTACTCATGAGCGCATTTTCACCGACTTAGTTTCATTCAATTGATTTAAAAATTTAAATATAACGTTGCTATTTACAGTGCACCCTCGTGGGTGAGTGGATAAGCATCTGACTCATGAGCTGAGGGTCACGGGTTCAAGACCCGTGCTGATCGCAAAATTTTACAAGTGTTTATTCATTTGTATTGTAGCCAGGACACGAACCCGAAACGCTTGAGCTAATAACTGCCAATTATTACTCGTAAAAAAGTGACAACACCATCTTCACACTGTGTAGATCCATATGGGTTGTTTTGGAATAGACATGGTTAAAAAAAAGAATTTACGAACACAAACCATTCCGAAAAATATATTACTAACTGCTTTGGTGCGATAGTTTGTGTATAGTCAAAATGGATTTAATGCTGCTAAATAGCATCATGAAATCCTCAAATAAGAATTCTTTTAAAGACCTTCTAAATTTCTTTTTATACTGGGGATACTTTACAGTGACTACCGTGCAAAAAATCGTGTAAAAAAGTATATGAACATATAAAAATTGGATGGCATTAATATCTTGTGTTTCTTTTATTTCACTTGTTTTACATATTTTTAATTCTTAGATTTTTATACCATATTAAATTAAAAAAAAACACAGTCTACAGAATCGGTTCTTTTTCTTGGAACGTTTTATTTCAAAATAGTGTAAAAACCCATGTAAATATAGACTGGATTGTATTTTTTTTTAGAAAAGTAACATGTTCTTGCTAGGAATTTGCTGAATTTAAAAAAATGCTGGCAATATTTTGAAATAATCATATAATGGTTAATCGGGAAACACGAATCAGAAAAGATATATGGTTTTTCTAGTAGAGTATAATGAGCCGAGCTTGGAAGTAATTATATTAGTATTTTTGGCTGTGACTAATTCATCATTTTGTGTACATCATCAGCCTATTGTACTAATTTAAATGTGTTATTTCTCTAATATAGTGAAGTGAGGAATCGGCAAATCAACGATTAGGACGTTTAGAATAAATTCAGTACTAAACGAATTAACCATTTTTTTATGTTGAGTACATATTATACGAGTATTTATCGAATTTGAAAAGAGTCATGGTTTCACAGTCACATCAAACAATTCGATTGAAAAAAATGTACTCAATCCTTTGCAGAAAAAGCAAATGTCTATAATCCCGCATATCGCAAACAATCGATAGAAAGCTTTAAGACTCCTCTCTCACTCTCTCCTTGCGAATTCAATTGTTTTATAATTGTATGTAGAATTAAATAATTTAAATAACACGATTCAAGTCTGTGTGACATACAGGACTGTATTCAGGAGGTATAACAGATAATACGAGTATATCATTTCAGACAATTCTAAATACGCGTAACGCACGTTCGAGTTTAGTGACGAGTTTTAATATCATACATACTCATATAAATGGTCTAGATGAAAATTGATGCAAAAGTACACAAATTTTAAGCTAAGAAAAAACTATGCTAAAAATATTGTGCTTTATAGTAACTTCTTGCAGAAAAATTATGATTGTATACTTTAATTAAATATTGAGTTCTACAAGAAGAAGTTAAAAAATAATATAAGATATAACTTATATAACAATTATAGCAATTAAAAGATATTGATTTGATACATTCACAGATTTTTTTTCACAAACTAAGTAAAAAATTAGCAACAATACAATTACATTTTAATTGCAGCACACAAAAAAATATATAAACGAATTTAAAAATTATTTGATTAAACGTACACCGGTTATTTTTATCACTTTGCTTATATAACATAAAAATACTGTATGTTATTTCAAATTACAGGTTAAATTCCATCATACCAAATAATGAACGTTTTCTTTTGTAGTACACCAAAACAAACTCATACAAATTGAATGAAAAGAAATCTTGTCAACGAAGTATTTTTATATAGATACGTAGTAAGTGCATTCAACGCGTGTTAATATGTTGACAATTTTAAATACCAATAGAATAGTAATATAGAAGGGTGTCTTATGTATTTTTGTACAAACTCTCATAAAACGAGATTCGGTATGTATTATATTATATAGTTTTTACGTCATATATCTGTTGCATCATGCTTAAAAGATTTTGTTTGCCTTTCAATTGTATTAAAAAATATTTAATAACCATTCGGTACTGGTGACCTGACACCGTTGTTACAGAACGGCGACGAGAAGAAAGCAATTCTTCCCGCGCAAGTGATTAGAATCAAAATCGCTCATTACCATCCTCTTGTCACAGACACGAGAGTCATCGATTTGCATTATTCACGATGAGAAGGCCCACAATGATATATGTCCTGGTAGCTTTTTCAATGAGCAATTTGTCTTGTCATCTGCCACTTTGACGACACTAGCTGTGGCGAGGTCACGGACGCCACTGTAACGTCAGTATTGTTATAAATTTAAATTCAAAATATAAATACATCTTTCCAATGACCTATCGTCCTAGTTCGACAAATTTGATTTGAATATTTGCAAACCAACGAACACTTCATTTATTTTATTGTGCAAGAGAATATGTTTGATATATATCCACTAAATACTTTGGATTCCGCAGAGTATCACGGGTTACGTGATCTTATGAACTATTATAGCATATTAGTACGACTTTCACTTTGTGTCACCATAATAAATGCTTCTTAAAATCTAAAGTATTCTGGTAAGTAAATCAACCATTTTTGTAAACATGTATAAAACTAATTTGTACTGTTTCTGTTACAATATTATAAGTGTATTAAAACATAATTGATGACATCTTTATTATGTGCAAATAGTATTTTCGATAATTCGGCTTATAAAAATACGATGCCTGAATAGTTTAATAATTTTTATACTGTCAATCCTTAACAGAAAGCTATTGCATTGAAATAATAACTCAGTTTTTATATATTGTCGTCCCCATTAGACTAGTTGGTAGCGCGCACGGGATCCCGGGTTCAAGCCCGGGCTGGTTACAAATTTTTTCAAATGTTTATTCAT
>JAPMAG010000956.1:0-10923 GCA_036584685.1 Rhyacophila sp. Rhy_31_5 | reverse complement strand
GATCTATTAGTGTAACAGTGTATGTATAACGCATTCATATAAATATTTACTACAAAATAATCTTGTAGCTTAACAGAGAAATAAGAAAAACTCAAGCAAGTATTCGAAATTAAGACAATGAACTCATTTGTGTCGACGCTGAGGTTTTCGAGCATTTTGCCCCAACATATCATTGGAAGTCAAAAATTATTCCAGTCTTTAGAAAACAAAATGATTCGCGTGATAAGTATTAAAATTTAAAAAAAAGGATTTGAAAATATCCAATTAGCATCCGGTGCCGTGGCCGCTCCATAAAGAGATGGGCGGATAAATTCACCAGATATAAACATAGAAAGTTTTAGTGAAAACGACTGATAGAGTTCTATTGCAAGACATAGAAAAGTTTAGAGGATGGTTGAGCAGTCAGTCGTGGGGTTTAATGGATTATAATATAAATAATAATAAGTGTTTATAACTTTGCTCACATTTTAACTGGGTAAAAGAAAATTATTCAGTTAATACATCTCTTGATAAGTTTAACATTGTTAGATAAATAAAAATATATTTGCTCGATAGTTACATGTTCAACTATTAACATATATATGTGAATTGTATTGATTTCTGCTCAAAATTCGTTTTGTCATAAAAAAAAGTATATGAGTTCTATATATCAACAAATATATCTATACATATTGGAAAGAGAAAACACTTATTGTATTTTAGGATGAGTCAGAAAAGGAATAGTCATAAAAATAAAATAAAAACAATTTATACGTTTCACATTTTCCTTCTTTGTGTACATGCATTGTATTTGAAAAGTCTTAAACCTTCGTAAGAAAAGCTTTTGAATGTACTGAACAGAGAGATGACAGTTTTAAAAAGTTTTGAAATCTCTAAGCCCCGTATAAAGGCGTCTCTCTCTCAGAAAGGAACCTCTTCGTAAAATAAATCAAAAAGTTGCGATTCTACATGATGTCATAACTGATTTTTGTAATTGTGAGAGGTCAAATGTTCATTTCAATTTTATATTTAATACATATTTTCTAGATCATACAATTATAAAAAGTATACAGTATAAAAAATATTAAAAATCAATCTTTTATTAACAATCATTCATAATAAATTTGCTCTTGTGCGAAACAACAATATTATTCAATTCTTTTCCTGTTATGAAAGTACTACATGGTGTAATATTGTACTCGCTGATTAATACGCTAATAATGTACAATTATATGTTTTTTCAATATGCCCACGGTCATTTAGTAGACGTATTATGTAGTTATAAGCCCAAAGTTTACGAGCTCTATCCCATTACTGGTCAAATAAATTTCCAAAAATATTGGTTTTATTTCTATAATATGTAGTCAGTACATGAAACCTAATCGCAAAAAAATATCAAGACAGTCTTCAAGCTCAAAAGATTCATGCTATTGATTTAAAAATAAACATAGCTGAGCATTTACAAGCTAAAATAAATCTATGTAAAATGTTAAAACAATTTTTCCTATTTAATAATAATATTTTGAAGTTATGACACGTTGCTTTTTTGCGTGATTCGGTATTGGTCGCCTAGTGTGGCATGGTGTTGTTTTTCGCGATAGAGAAATGAAAGGCGGATGGATATGCTTTAGTGATTGAAACGCTTGGGAAAGCTCTCAAGTAAATTTTGAGGTAAAAATGATTGATGTCGAATGTTTTGCGGTAGACCTATTGATATTTGGTGCTCTAAAAGGTTTTAACGGTACCCTCATATGAAAAAATCAAATTTCTCTATGATACTCAAACATTACGATATACGAATATGTAAGAGTTATGTGATTTGATAATATACTCATATTTATGATTTTCATTTTATTTTATACACAATGTCAAAATAAATAAAAGTATATACGAGTACATAAGCTATAACGGTTCAATTTAGAATATTTTGGTTTTAATTTTCAAATATAACTTTTCTCGTTATATAATTTATATCATGGAAAAATAAAAATTAGGTGATAAAAAATGTATATTTTAACAAAAAATACATTAAATTCAAAGTATTCCTCGATTTACGTCCGAAATACTTTCCTAAACTTTGGTTGTAAGTCAAAGTGATATACGTATTATATACAAAATATAAAACACTTTTTTCTAAGTTTATTTATTTAAATAATGTCATTTTTAATAATACATAGAAAATTATGTTTTTCTCTTAAATAAACATTTGAAATTTATGGATTACATATTTCATTCTTTTGAAGTTTTTATTATTTTTTAGTCGTAAGTGCGAATCATTGTTGTTCGATTTCTACATTCATTTCAAAAATATTTTTCGTGCCTTTTATAAAAGCTTCTCGGTTATTCTTTGAATAATTTTAACTACGTGCAGCAATTTGCATAGAAACCATGTACTACCGGCTTTTTTTTTTAATTAGTTTGTTTTTACTCATAATCACGAATTAGAGAAAAGCGTCATTTTTATAGTACAAATATAAATATATAAACAGTCAATAAATTTTGAATATTGTAATTTTTGTTGGTTAGTTAACCTTAGACTGGAAAAGATTATTAACAACATTATTTAATCTATTTTTTAAATAATTTGTAATAATTATCATATGAGGGGTTCGTTTTTGTAATATATTGAAAAACTTGCATTAATGTGATTCCTTTATCAAATTTAAAAAAAATATTTTTCTTTTCAATAAAGCTTTTTTTTACATAGACCAAAACTATCGATAATATAGTGTGAAATTCGTCATACCGATATTCTTATTGATAAAAGCTTTTAGTAAGTATATCATATAAATCCGTGTCAAGTAATGCAACTCTAACACGAAATATCCATCATATATAAAATATTCAATACAGCAATGTGTCAATGCAAATCGCCCAGGGACATGCAGCGCAATAAACCAGGGGAACCGATTTCATACTAACGGTAAAAAATGATGTCCGAATTGTTATATATATATTTTTTTTTATTTTTATAAAATAAATGTATAAAACTTTATTGACTTCTATTTTGTATCACATTTGATAAATATTATACATATAATTAATTATATGAAACACATTTTTTTACACTATATTTTAAAATCAATCACTTAGATTTCGTGTAATAATTGAACATTTTATATTTACAAAATTCTTGGTGAAAACTCAATATATGAAAATACCATACATATAACTTATTTACAAAAAACTTGACTTTATTTCAATTGATTTTCGGACATTTTCAATTGATTACAAATAATTTAAACTGAAGTATTTTTATACATTTTTGATATTTAATAAAAATAAGAATAATATATACGAGTACATAGATAAACAAATACACAAAAATCTCAATTTAAGATTGAACCTCTAAATACTCGTAGAAAATTAGAATGAAAAAAATATTTTGGATAATAATATTTTTTACTTAGGCAACTGAGTCATTTATGTCACTTTTTCACATATTCATATTTTTTACTGAACATACCAGAAAATAGTTAAATTCCTAATACATACATGTTATTTATTTATTTTTAATTCCATATATGTTCCGAGATGGAGCATATGAAATCTTCAAGAGTAAAAATTTTCTTGACAGTTATTTTATTACGAGTAATACTAGTTAATTATTAGCTCAACCATTTCGGGTTCATCTCCTGGCCAACGTTCCCTATAAGGTGTGCGCGTGTGCGGCCGCACACCTGTTGAAAATTCTCTGCACACATGTATCTATATTTCGCACACATCTCAAAGAAAGGAATTTGTAACCATATTTCACGACATCATGAATTATGTCATTAATGATTTTGTGGTACATTATGTCAACTACTTAATTTTATCTATGCATGAATATGCATATTTGCGCAATCGCATTTTCCCCCCGCACATGTAAGTTGATGGGCCGCACACACAATGAAAAAATTAGGGGAACGTTGCTCCTGGCTACAATACAAATTAATAAATATTTGATAAAAATAACCCAACTACGGTTTTGAACCCGCGATCCCCGCTTGCTAAGTAGACAAATGTTATTTTATAAATCTAAATACATATTTTTTATGGAAAGTTGGAAATAATAAGCTAAAATTTTCAAATGTTACATATCGTTAACTTAAAATTAAAATATAAATCTTACACTTTTATTTCTAGTTACAAATAAAAACACGAAGAAGCATGTATTTTAATTGATTTTATAATATGTTGAAACATTTAATATAATAAGCTGAAAATTGATTTATGATATTCAACAAAAACACTGTGAGTAGAGGAGACAAATAGAGAGAGATTTTCTCTCGCAATTTACAACTAGAACGCCCTATTTTATCGGTATAAGAAAATATGAGCGTTATTATAAATTTTGACTCCGCTTAGATTTACTGATTTATTAACCAAGAAATGTTAAATTAAGCTTTTCATATCTTTTGAAAATTTAATTTGACATAATATTATTCTTCAATGCTTTTCAAGGTATACTAAAGCCAATCGAAATTAAGATATCAAAGCTCGCTACAATTTATGACTGCCATAAAAGAATATAATATCAATAATAGCAGCCACTATAATACGAAACTATTGATTTGACATAAAAATATGGGCAGTGATGAGAAAGCGGAGAGTAGCATCTGCAGTACGACGGCCCGTGTGGGTGCACATATAATAAAACTTCTGACAACAAAAGTGAGCTGTCAATTCGTCGAACTTAGGAAGTATTTCACTGAGGGCCATTCACATAAATCTCTCAATAGTCTCCCCAAAACATCATAGATGGTCAGGTACTGTAGCCCTCCCTCAAGTGCCTTAGCATTGGTCGCCAACTAAATCATAACATAACGTAACGAACAAATCAATTATTATTATATCTTCATTCTGCTCATTAAAAAAATATCAGACGTATGAGAATAATGCATGATTTTAGATAGAGTACCTTCAATAAGACGATGACGTACTTACCTTATCATACATTTGAAAAGTCTTTAGACTTGTAGATAGAGCGTACGCCTAGTAAGCGAGGGTCAAGGTTTCAAGGCCCGTACTGGTTGTCAATTTTTTCAAATTTTAATTCATTTGTATCGTAGCTAAGACATGAACCCAAAACAGTTGTGCTAATAGATGACAATTATTACCCGTAAAAAAACTCTCAAAATAATTTCACATTGTGAAGGATGCGTATGCTTTATTTTGGAGCAGATATGGTTAAAGAAGATTATAAATTTTATTACAACCAACCTTTACTGTAATGCGGTTTTATTGAAATAATAAACAGTTTATAATTTTTTCCACAAATCATATACAAATAATGAATACTTTTTCATTTCTTACGGTGTTTTTAACTTATATCATTTAAATATCTATCGGTTGAAAATGTCTTTACAATATAAATTTTGGAACATATATATACAGTATGAAACTTTTTCAAACAGCTACTTCATTTTCAATATATAAAATGAATTTGTATGATAATTTAAATATGAAGTGAAAGATAAAAAAGATAAAATGCCTTACATACTTCAAATGAATTCGTATAACCATGAAAATTCGAAGATTGCTACAAAATATTTTATTGAGTAACAGCTGTTGCCCAATTACTTAATTCTGTTGACTTTTTGTGCCGGATTAAATGTATTTTATATTATGAAGAGAATGGGAAAATTTTAGGCCAAATTTAGAACTTATGTCATAAAAATCCGATTCGTAACATGTACTATCCATTTAATCGTTGGAGTAATAGGCTATTTAATAAATTGCTATTATTTTGATCGTTGTGTTTACATACATTTCTGTTTTCATAGCACTTTGGAGTCGTTAAATTATTACACAATATAGTATAAATAAGCTCAACATATAATATAGTACAGCTTAATATTACTTAATATATTACACAAATCTCAACCAACTTGGCCATGTTCTGGTTTAAAATGTACTTGAAAAAACTTGAATTTTGCCAGCTACCGTATTTGAACCCTCTCGTAAGTCGGATGCGTTATCCACTCATCTACAAAAGTGATCAAGTTACGAAAAAATACTATTACAGTATTACAAATTGGCGACACAATCCATTTAAATCCATGGCCGACTGCACAACCTCCCTCCAGGCCTCTCTGTCTCTAGCTCTCTCTATCTCCAGTCATTCTTATAACATATTCGCGTCTTTTTAGTAACGTTATCAGCCTATCCAATTCTGAGATGACCGACGGGTCGAGTGTCTACCGGTGTTCCTTCAAACACTTTCTTGAGAGTTCTAGATTCATCGCACCTTACAACATGACCCGCCCATCTGAATCTCCTTATCCTCAAGACATTCACTATGTTGGGGCTAAATTGTTTGCGGAGCTCAAGATTACTACTGATGCGAAATTCTTAGTTTTCTTTAACTTGCCCAAGAAGTATTTGGTTTTCAAATATGTACGACTTTGCCTTGTCTTGTTTCTCCGTCAAGCTCCAAGTCTCATATCCATACAGAACTGTGGGTTTTATGGTCACATTGTAACTTTGTTCGTGGTATGTTATATTATATGTATATATATACGAAATATACAGTTTTTTTATAATATGTAATTTATCCTGAGAGTTTGATGTCAATTTTATGTTACTGTGTTTCACTAACAGTATTTTGACAAAAAGTTTTTGCTTCGAATTATTTAATGTATGTAATAGTTTTAAATATAGTGATATTTTTTAAACAAAACTTTCTCAAGTGTTATATCCATAGATGTAACGTGTTTAATGCATATTAGTATGTCTTTTGTTTCGAGTTACTTTAAAGAATTTAGAAGAAGAACTGTACATATATTTGAAACTGACAAGTTTTTGTGCGTGGGAAAAAACAAAATTATGTTTACATTTTCTTACAGGACACGATAAAATTGTATGCTGAGATATATATCTTAATATTCGTATAACTTGTAATGTTAATTACAAAAAGAAAAAAATGTTTAGCTGCTAATTGTGCCTTAAGGAAAACGGACCTGGGGCAACGTAAAAACGTAACTATGTATTTATCCACGTGCCTTTGTGAGGCAACTTTATGAGGTTGTGTCCGAAAGAAAGCAAGGGTTGGAAAATGAGTTAGGCTAAAGCACATCCTACATATTTTCATTTTCTCTATACCGCGAAAGTAACTTTGTGGAAATATCCGTTCCCACTTTGAAAAGGGTTAATTGCGTATTCAAAGTTATAAACAATCTAATAAGCACTAGAACAATTAAATGAATGTTTTCGCGAAAAACAAAGCTGAGGAAAATAAAGTAAAAATGCGTAACTATTCGCCAAGAAGGCTTAATTAACGTCAGTGAAAATAAATTAATCATAAAACAAAATTGATTACCGATTATCGGTTTGAAATTTTGAGAATTTCAAATATTTTTGGCTACGTTATAATACTGGAAATATGATTATTATAAAATTTAAAAAATCGGTTGATTAATTTATTGTTGTTAGTTCGTTCAACGTTACTTTATTAATATTCTGCCGTTTCAAAAAGTGTCGAAAAAAAAATGTTAATAATTTCGGACACTTATTCAAGCTAACATGTATTGAGCTGTTCTATTAAACCGACGCTTATGGTCTTCATGGAAAGAAGGTTTTATAGATTTGCGTACTAGTTATTCATCTAACTTAAATTTTTGAATATAATATCTATGCATCACGAATAAAGTTGATGCGGTAATACAATGATCCGTTTTGATTAGAAAATGACAGTTGATTGTCTGGTTTGAATTTTGTTTTTAAAATATTATATGTGTCTCACCAGACAAACGGCTTAACCCTCACATTTTAGAAAAGTGATTTTATTTATATTATAGCGCAATGTACACAACTAAATACACTTTCTGTCAAAAGGAATTAATCAGAAAATGCCGAATTAATTATCAAAATCCAGCTTTGGATTTTGAAAAACGAACGACCTTATAAGTTTGCTTGGAAAGGAATAAAGCATTAAATCTCAATTTTAATGATTTTTCTTTCATATTTTTTCTAATAATCGGGTCAGAAAAATAGAACATTGAAAAACGTTTTTGTGCCTCCTGTAAAATATGTTCTGCGAGGGTTAATCTATTCTGCTTAAACACGGTCAATATATATAATTTATACCTTTATGTATTATTTAAGAGTCTCATACTCTACCAATTGTGTAATTTAGTCTCTTTTGTAGGCTCGAGCCGAGAGTTTAAGGTTCGAATTCTGTAGCTGACAAAAACTGCACAAGTTTTTTCATGTGCATTTTAAACCAAATTGGTTGAGCTAATAACTGACAGTTATTACTCGTAAAATACCGTCGAAACAATCTTGATATTGTTAAGTCCATATGATTCGTTTTGGAGTGGATATGGTTAAAAGAAAAGAATATTATTTACACTCTACGAGTACATATTAAAATGTACAGAGAAGATAACAGAGTTTTCAGGTATATCATAAAATCATTAAAAGTATGTGGAATTTTTCCAAACTAAGTAAATAAATACACAATTGATTACGTTTACAAATAAATAATGAACGAGTATCAACTTAAGATACCCTTCACAATATCTTAACGTTGGAGATTTGGTTGAAATATCCTTTAAAATTCTCTCGAATTTTTTAAAGAATGTTCTACGGACTTAAAACAACTAGACAATGCGCATGACCCTTTTAAGATCCTCGCCACTTGTGCTGGATTATACAGAACAAAGTAGAATAGAAAGAATGAAGAAAACTCCTGAAAAATATGACGACTGTGCAACATTTTGCGAGGGCGGATAATAAATTAGGCGACGTTCGTACCTCGCGGTTGAAGCAGGGCTGAAATCACGGCGGACATTTACCACTCAATTTCGAAATATGCACTTTCATTTACATTGTTATTGCTATATATATATATATTACTCTGTTATGATAAATATATTTATATATAACGTTCTTCCCCGAAAATAAGACCTAGTGAAAAATGCGTACATTAGTGTTGTAATGACTCTAGTCATGAAGTTACATTCGTAATCAACCCAAAAATAATCCCTAATGTATTTTCTACGTAGAAAATGAATACAAGACCGGGTCATACTTCCGGGGAATCAATACGAGTTAAGAAAAATTATCATATTTAAGTAATTATGTATGTTATTTACCTATCGCCCCCGTGGACGAGTGCATAGTGATCCGACTCACGAGCCGAGGGTCATGGGTTTGAGGGCCGTGCTGGTTGCAAATTTTACAAATGTTTATTTATTTGTATTGTAGAACGAACGCGAAACGGTTGAGCTAATAATTGACGATTATTACTCGTAAAAAAATAACTGTCGAAACAATCTTTACATCGTGGTGATCCATATGCTTAGTTTCGGAGCGGATATGGTTAAAAGACTCATATTGTAATATTTTTATAAGTTTTTTTACATGTGTGCATTAAATTTGTAACACATTCGATAAAAACATATGATTAACCTCTATTATATCGATCGTGTTTATATAAAAAGGATTAATCCTGACAGAACAAATTTTACAGAAGGCACAAAAATCGATTTTTAGTCAGTCACATTAACACAAACTTGAAGTGCATGATGACTAATAAATTGCCGTTTTATTTTCCTGGTCTGATGATTAAAAAAGTTATTAAAGAGAAAATCATTAAAATTGAAGGTAAACGCTTTTTTTCTTTCCATACAGACTTAGTAAATTGTTTTTTTTTTAAATCTAAAGCTGAATTTCGATAATAATTCAGCATTTTCGGCTCAATTTATTTTGAAAAAACATGTATTTAGTTTTGTACATTGTGATTTTCAAATGAAAGCACTTTAAAAAAACTGAACGTTAAGCCTTTTTGCCTAAACTAGGTCGATATGTAATGCTTAAAAATATAACATACAAATACCTTGTACCCATATTGGTATGCGTCACTATTTATGATCTCCACTATCGTACGTTAATATAAATGATTGAAATGAAAATTGAGGGGTGTATTTTCAAAGTGAACTTATTCCATTCCACATCAACAAATTTATGGCAAATGCCAAAAAACTTTTTACGGTCTCGATATTACATATTTTTTTGCTATCTACATTGCGAATTGTATTTTACATTACAAATGAATATAACAAATAATATGTAATATTGACACCGTAAACAGTTTTTTGGTATTTACCACAAATTTGTTGAAGTGGAATAAGTTCATTTTGGAAATACATGTCTTGATTATTCAATATTACTGCTACACCCAACCTAACTATGTAATAATCCGTGTACAAGTGTATTTTGAGGTGGACATGATAAAATAATATGTGAAATGTATGTATGTTATATAACATTTTTCGTAATAATCGTACAGTATTATAAAAATAGCGAAAGTTTCTCACAATAAAAAGAGTTGTGTATTCTTTGTTTTGTGTAGTGGTTCATAAGACGTGCAGTAGAAGTTTTGCTATAAACTATATTTATATAATAATACGCTTTTAGATTTAGCAAAGGACTACAATCGTTTTACGTAAATATGATACTGCATATCAAATAGGGTCAAAATGCTTCACACGAATGAAGAAATGACGATTTATTTATTTATTTAATTTTTCCTTTTACACTTATTCAATACGAGTTCGTAATATAATTTGTCTGTCACACCCCTCATTTTGTAATCTATTTTCAAATCTGTGATATGTGACTTTCTTCCTATGCAATGATCGCCTTGTGCGCTTTTCTTTATAGAGATTTTCAGTCATTCTATGTGGAAACCAGATAATTTATATATGTAGATTCGTCTACAGGTGTATTGTCCTCTTTAATGTTCTATTTTAAAATATATATACTCTCACTCTCAGTGAACTCTTCAGTGTGAAGATGTAAAAACATTAAAACGTAACCGATTTATTCTACAATCACTCATTTCTTCAATCGACAATGTGATGATAGAGAGACATCGACCCTGGTTAGGTAAAAGGGCGTAACCTCAGTTTTTTAAAAAGTGATTTTATTTGAGAATCACAATGTACACAACTAAAT
>JAPMAG010000955.1:0-13449 GCA_036584685.1 Rhyacophila sp. Rhy_31_5 | reverse complement strand
ACTAAAAATCATTAAAACACGTTTTGTGTGCCTCCTGTAAAATTTGTTCTGTGAGCGTTACTCCCTTTTACCTAAAAACGGTCGATATTAAACCCAAAGTAATCATAAAGAAACAAATTATAAGCCCATTATTAAATAAATTTCTCGTTTGCGGTATTATATAAAATATTTTATTTCATTAGTTTATTATTTATATATTCAATTTGTTTTTTTATTACCTTTCCTCACGATATCTTGGTAAATTTATGTCACCCTAATTTACATTGCATTAAGTAAACTTCTTCTTCACGTATTACCAGCGAAAGTATCAGATGTATTAATTAGCATTAAATTAGATGAGTATTTCAAATGTCACGTGTCACGCTGAACAAACTACTTGTATTATGTATATTGATAAATAAATATTTAACAACGAAATTTTGTTAAATTCAATATGAAACTTTAAATTTTCGCCGGTAGGTTTGTCTGCAGATATTAAATCACTATCCTTTTATATTTTCTTCATATTTTTTTTACTCCTTAGCTGTATGAAAATCGGCATGCTCATTTTAACATGTTTATTGGTCTAAGGCATGGAAAGACTTTAGAATTGAGCGAATGGCTAGCAAACTATCATCATCATCAATATCTCTTAAGATTCCTGCACGTTTGAAGCTAACGCCAGAGTTACGATTTTTATCAGCGAATGATTAATATTAATCCGATGCCAAAAATGTAAAAAAAAAACCGTAGTCACATCGTATTGAAAATATCCCAAGTTCGTCCTACATAGAGTAATTATTTATTTCTAGTCAACTGGTTGGTAAGTAACTATAAGTTAAAAACTAGATCGTGTGTTATACATTGAAACTATTTAATTGTGAACGATTTTGTTGATAATTATATAAAAATTTTGAGTATATACCCATATTTATAAAATTAAGTGAAAGGTGAAAACTGAGGCGATATAATTAAATTTATATTAATATCCTATTATTACATTAAGATTAAAAATGAACTGAAGCTTTACAAAGTACTTTGAAATTAATTACTAAAAATCTTCATTTTATAATGTCATACATATTTATTTTTTAATTTAGTCCAATATTATTTTAAAAAATTAACGTATATCAGTACATTGTTCACAGAACATATAATAAATTGTTTATCTTAACATTCTCACTAAATTGTTATTATAACTTGGTTACCTACTCACAAAGAATTAGCTTGTTGTATTGAAAATAACATGTGACATCTGTTGTTGTAATAAGAAAGCTTTTTAACAAACGCATTGTCATTTTTATATTATTTACACTGAAGTTCACAATCACGAAAAAATAAATTACAATGAGTCTAGATTCATTATATGGCAGGATTACAAAACACTTTCCTTGGGTTTATATATTCGAGCCTTCTTCTAATGTCGTAAAAAAGATTTGCCATTGATTTTAGTGTTATCATTGTCAATAATCCATAGAAATGATTAGATGTAATTTAATTATTAATATATTATATAATTAAAATCTTTCAATTGGTATGTAAGATCCAAATTGTTATAAATGCACACAAGGTTGTTTGAAACATGTGTAATCGATCAATTGATCGGTTTTATTTGTTTAACTGGAGTATTAAATTTTATTTGAATTATTGCATAGGAGCTTGCACACAAGCTATCACGTAGCTTCGACATGAAAGAAGAAGGTGGCGCCCTCCTCGGCGAAAATGGTGGCCCACTGAGACGACATCAATCAATGCAGCGGCTCCCTATCGGAGGACCCGACCTCTGCCCCGCCAGAGTGGTATCTGACCATCATGGAAATCTGCACATAACAGTGAAGAAGACGAAGCCGATTCTTGGCATAGCCATTGAAGGTGGCGCCAATACTAAGCATCCGTTACCTCGGATTATTAACATCCACGTAAGTGACATTGTTTATACTAAAATTGAGATATTATATGTACTGTCAATAAAATTTGCTTTGAAACAATAAAACAGTTTTTACGCCTATCTTCACAAAATAGATTTTAAAAGTTCAGACTGGTTTTGCCTGTTACACCATTTTCAGCTGAGAATGTCGTTACAGACAAAATCAGTCAAGATTTTTGTATACACTGAAAACACATAAAACAAATCAAAAAACGCTAGAACAAAGTTAGTATTACAGGACGCGCAAAAACAGTTGTCATTCTATGACAAATGTCGAATGACGTCACAAATAATGTTATTTTCAAATTGCGATGCCGGTGTTATCGATAACTGCTCTAATTATTCAAAAAAATGTGCGAATAAATCCCTAGATGCCATTGCAGTTCATATATTTCAATAAAATCTTATAGTGTACTGGAATCGCAGACACACTCCTCTGAGACTTTCTTTATTTGGACGCACGCGTGGGCAGGTCAATATATATATTTTGTGGAAATAAATATAAGAACTATATAAACATCATGTCATTCCACTAAGGATTGATAGTAGATAAAAAATATTTAAATCTGATTTTAAATATATCATGTATTGATTAAGCTGTCTTTAATTATTAATATAATGAATTTCATCAGCAGTAGGGTGCCAATGCATTAAAAAGGGGTTTGCTTAATCTCAGTGCTATAAGTCTGCTGTGTTCTGAGGAGGGGGGGGGACTTTTTATAACTCTACTCTATAATTTATTAAATCGGTTATGTATAATATAATTATATCATCCGACAGCAATCTTGTACTGATCATCAATAATATATTCAGGACTTGAACCCAAAATGGTTGAGCTAATAATAAAAAACTATTACATGTAGAAAACAACTGTTCAAAAAAATCATAATACTGTGAAAGTGATATAATATGCTTAATCTGGGAGCAAATGTTGAATTTAAGAAATATATATTTAAATACATAATGAGTTCCAAAAACTGCGGAATGTTAGGGTTTGTAAATTTGGAGAGTAAAAAGGTTTTTAAATTCAAATGTGATGGGGTCTCAAATCTTAAGTGTGTAGAGCTGATCTTGGTTCCGGGACGCGCGCTGAACTTGCCTCATGTCAGTTTTTGTTTTATGATCTAAAAAAATAAACGTCACATTTGTGTGATGTGAATACTACATTTATTTGGAATACCATTTAATTAATATAGAATGCAATATTGAAGGGGAATTTAATAGTTAATATTAAATTTTTCAATTAAATAAAAAATACAGTATTATTTTCATTTGTCATGTAATTGACTAATAATATTATTGAATTAAATAAATTTCTGAGTAGTAGTATACAAACTCCTTCCCATCTGTTTAATATTAAAACCATAATTCTATTTTTAGTGTTGCAAATAAACATGATGATATTTTCAGGAAAATGGCGCCGCTCACGACGCGGGAGGCTTAGAAGTGGGGCAGTTAATCCTAGAAGTAGATGGCAGAAGAGTGGAGGGCATGCCGCACCAGGCGGTCGCCCGTCTCATAGCGGAGTCATTTGCGAAGCGCGACCGTCAAGATATTGAGTTTCTTGTTGTCGAAGCGAAGAAATCAAATCTTGAACCAAAGCCGACAGCTCTGATATTTCTAGAGGCCTAACATCTACTTTCCCTCCCCGCCACCGACCCCGGCGAGCGGACGGACCCGGCTCGCCAGGGAGTCGACCTCACCGCCCACATCACGGAATAAGTTCCACGCAAAGCAATGTGCGCTGCCACATGCTTTTCTAAGTGGACTGACGACTGCGCTGCACACCTGACTGCTCCATGCTTGTCGATCTTGATAATCTATTTTTCGTATTGGCCGTATCTGTTTGATTAGAAACTCTTCTTAGGTGATAAACCAAAATAGGCGAGCCTGGATTGAGTTTCTTCTTTTATTCAATTACAAAAATAATCTTTGTCATATAATACATATTCAAATAAATGTAAACATACTCTTGACCCTCTATATCAAAAGAGTGAGTACTATATAATATAGTATAATAAAACTGTCACTCGATGAAAAAAGAATATTTCACCGAAAATCACAGGAATACGATGAACATCAATATGATGAAAATTAGTAATTCGTTATGAATAAATCTTCCTACCGACTCAAGTTAGTGCAAGACATTTCTTGAGTAAGTGAGATTGATACGGTCAATATTGTAAAATTGATTATCTCGCTCTCAATATGGTGAATTGAAGAGGTAAACCAAATGGTGATGATCTAATAATGTTACATTTAAATTTTTAACAATTTCTAAATCAAAATCGATGTAACTTCTATTTTATTAATTATTTTCGTGAAGAAATGAAATTCTCTCGAATTTTAAAATGCTCTACTCTTAAATGGAAACATTAGTTTAAAACAGTAGTTAAATATAGAGTAGATTTCAATAAAAAAAAGGATTTTATCATCTTTGCATGAAACACCTTTGAATATCATTATTAACATACATATTTTATAGAATTATGCATTATTCTACTAAATCACTTTTTCATAAAGAACACAGTCTTGTACTGAAAATTATTAATTTTTATAAGAAATCAAATTTTCATCAAGTAGAATTAACATTAGGTTCATAGTGTAAAACAGTTTTGCAAGCTTAACAAAAAGAGTATATTTTTTGATTAGAAACATTATGATAATCATGAATGATTGATTACACAACATCATAGAGCATCGAGTAGACCAGAGTACTATTTGAGGCAGCTTGCTTAACGAGTGATGTATTCTCTGAGCGAACACTTTCAAATTAACATTTGAATTAAACATGTAAGTTTTAGACACACATTCATTTTGATAACATGGTAGATAGAATCGATCTGATAGTTATATAAAATTCACAAAATCATCAACGATAGTAATATCACACACGCTCGTAGTGTAATACCCACTGCTTAATATTTCAGCTGGTGATCTGGTGATGCACTGATTAACGTCAGAACATAATAATTCTAATATTAATAAAGCTTTAAAAGCAAAATATCTAAATCTCACTGCTAATGTTGATTATGATTTGGGGTCTATAAGTGGCTTGTATTTAGGTTTTTTTAATACATTAGGTTTTGTGTGATATGCTTGCCATATTCATTGCTACTATAAAAATTTTGTTTATTGCAGTTCTAGCAATGTTACCAATATACACTCATAATAGTACAAAGCCAGGCTAGGTGTTACCAATTACAGATTTCAAACCACTTAAGTTGTTTCTGCAATGTAGAAAGTTGTAGTTCTTTCTGTAATATTATGATGGAACAATTCGTAGAGTGAAAAGTGTAATATACTGTCATTTGTTTGCCATTACAATGAATTCAATGGTATAATTAACTTTTCCCTAGCAAAACGGGGTATTTATGATACCCCACTTTTAGAATTTTCGTAATAACTCGATAATAATTCGACCAATTCAACCTATAATTTTTGTAATCCTCAATCAATTAGTATTTAATATACTGTATTTTTTTAACTAATATACTACCATTGAAAGTAATTTATTGAAGGTCGCAAAGTTCAAGAAGCAAATATTTCATTCGTGTTATACTGGTAGCAACACTGTTTATTCCTCTCTATCGGTTCGATCTATTCGGTAGTATGCAATACATTGTCGGGGAGGCATGGCGTGTCTCCGGGCATATTTGTCAGTATCACGAATATGTCTTAAAATGCCCTAAAAGGTCTTAAAATACCAAATAGTCAATGTTTATTCGTATAATAATGATTCAGAAACAAATATATGCAACTTTGAATGCTAGACTTAGAAATCTTGTTATGCATTGATAGATCACACAAAATAGCAGTGAGTTATGATAGATTCTTAAAAATTAGCATTGATGCATCGCCACGTCACTACTGAAGTGTGAGTCACCCCTAGGTTTTGAAATTAGATATCATCAACCATGTTATCACTGAATTCACAAAGTGCTTGCAGTTTGCTTAGCGATTTAATTTTATTATATGCAATAAGAACCTTGCTATAGTAATTTGCGGTGAGTTATTTGGAATTTTTGGCGGAGAGGGATTTATGCCCGACAACATTGTATATTATATTGTGTATCTATATTGATGTAATTTTAATATTGTCAGTGAAAGTTGTAATAACTATATATAATACGTATATGTCTTAACCAATCATACAATAGTATCTATTCGTGCTGCCGAACGTTTTTAAAAACCTAAAATTACTCTCAACTTTTTAATTATACTCGTACAAGGTCATCACATAACTTTGTCTCCGGTTTAACAATAATTAATTAGGTTTCATAAAATTAATCATTACTACATGCGTACTTGATATTTCACCAAGATTTTAACATTAAAGTATTTTTTCATTTTGTAAATAATATAAATCAATCATGTAAATATGTAAAAACTTTAGGATATTGTTATGTTTAAAAACAGCTTTTTGACAATTAAAAATCCAATCATATTTTATGTATTGCATATTAGTGCCAAAGATATAACATATATAATCGAAGATGTATTTCATAAACATGATTAGCTCTTAGATTTACACATGACACATACTAAACAATATTATGCAACCCATTAAGAGATTGTTTTTTTTTATTCGAGTTTGCACGCTATAACGTAAAGTAAAATCATTAACACAGGTTAATATATAGCTGTGAAAAAATTATGAAAAAATAATTTTCATTGATAAATTCGGTGCAACATTAATCAAAATCTCAAAATTATTGACAAATGAAACATTAAAACATTCCAATGTATATTTAAAAATAGGTGAAACAACAATCAACATTTTACCTTAACTTTCCAAATAAAATAATAGATGGCAGAAGTACCTAAATCAAAGATGTCACAAGAAAGACACACAGTCGACAAAAGAATTGTCAGCTAATAACTAATGATACTCATTTCAACAGAAAATATCAAATACATGGGTAAACTAGAGAACTTTTCGTAAATCACTACTTTAAATATGTATGGTGTGCTGTAGATAAATAAATTATATCTTTCCTGCATCTTTTTTTCAATTATAATTTAGATCATTTTGAAGGTACTCTATATTATTCCATTTTGTGGTGTAAGAAAAATGTTCTGCCTGTGTATGAAATGTATGCATCACACCTACAGTAATTGTCATATTAAAGTAAAAACTTATCTGTTGTAATCGCTATTCAATTATAATCTGTCTCAAAGTATTTTCTAAATGTATATTAAAACATCACAATTTTAAGTTTTTTCTCTCAAATTATGATGTTTATTTATTTATTTTATGTTAAGGTTACATATTATAGTGTCGACCTAGCAATTTTACTATTGAATCCTTTGTAATCATTAATTATGGTAAATAAAAAATACTGCACTATTTTTGTTAAGTCAAAGCAAAATAATAATATTAAGTGAAATGTTACATAAACTGACAATCTAATGAAATGTATTTCTTATTTAATTCATTTTTCTTGTAAAATTAATGTGCTTGAATAAGAGGCAAAAATAATTGTAAATAATTTTTAAAATGATGTATTCATATTATGTTGATAACATTGTGAATTACTTCATAAACAAGAATACATTATATTTCTCATAAATATTATATGGAAAAAATCAGTAAACAATTTTATTATTAGTTCCTTCTCCTAATGTATTTAAAGTATTGTGAAAATAACAATCTATAATAAAAATGAAAAGCATTTGTACATTATGAAATATTGTGCTTCCATTTACTATGCAGATTCCATCGTGTGAAAATCTACTTAAATTTATCTTCATTATTGAACATACTTCTTTATAATCAAACTAGATATAAGACTTTTCAAATCCTCTTATGCCACACGATTAGGCCTTCAATTATTTTTTTTAACAATAGTTTGAGACATGTGTTTTGAGCATTTTCTGATAAATGCTAAAAAGAAACTAAAATGTAGAATTCACCAAATACATAAATAAACGCTTAACTTGAAAATATTTGGTTTGTGGGGTGTGTATTGAATTACCCCGTTTAATATAGAATCGTTGTTTTTTGTGACGCTATCTATGAACTGTTACATTTATATAATTGTTTTTTTTGAAGAAAGGTATTTTGAGAAAAACTCTAGTGAGATTGATAATTATACAACATTCATGACAAATAAAAATAGATGCTAAAGTTCAACATTTTTTTAAAAATAAAACATTTCAAAAAATAAATGCTTAAAACACTTGTCTCTGCCAACCATTATATTAATTGTCCATCAAAATTAATTATTATAATTTTTATATTTACTACACATATTTTTTTGTAGTATATATTTGTTTTGCTTAATAAGAGTTTAAACAGCCACTTTAGAAATGAATAAAATCACTTTATTTTCTTTTTTGTATGACAACAGTTTGCAATAGTGCAGAAACTATAAGGAAACATGAGCTTTTATTGTGCTGAAATTAAAATAATATGTTTTAGAAAGCAATCCTAACACTAACATCTTGTATGAATCACGATTTAAAACATTTTTCTGGTTAAAAAATATCATTTTATTTAAGATGTCAAAACAGTGACACATATTGGCTGAATTTATAACTATATGTCATACCATTTGTGAAACGCATTTTTAGATTTTATATACAGTAATGTGAGGAAACGGAATTTGCTAGTCTCTCGAAACTTGAATATATTACCAATTGCTTGTAAATTAGCCATAACAAATGTTTACTGTATAAACTTAATAATGTAAAGCTTAGCAAAAATGACTTCATATAATTTAGGTTTACAGGGAAACGGATCTTTTTAGTACAATTTACCTCTCACTTTTTATGTATTACAACTATTGCGTGATATTAATCAAACACTTGTTTATTTGGTTTGTGTTATACAAATATTAAACACCATTTTATGGTCGAATGCGGTTATACAGAAAGAAAGCAGCTAAAAATTGTAAAATACCTATAGCATTTCTTAACTATAGTGGTAATATTTTGCTTGTGTGATGGATACGTATTAAATTTGGGGCATGTACTAGTTTTACTGATTGTATTTTACGTTAAACCATGAGTATCTTCGAAACAGTAAAGTATGGCAGTCCTTAAATTTGCAATTAAATATCTTTAAAAAATAATTTATTAGGATTGTGAGGCTGGATTGTTACGAGCTATTTCACTTATTTTCTTATTGTCTAATTAAGATAACTTTGAATAAATGTTAAACGCTTCCTTTCTGGATGACCCTGTCATTGATGGATGTTTAAAAAATCTTTAATCAATTACACGATTTTGTTGACATGTGGAAATATTTTGGATTACTTAAACATTCTTGTAAATAATAAACTGTAAAAAGTATTTGATGAAAACATATCTATCATTGCCTTACGCCTCACCTTCAGGCGCTTTGTGTGTATGTAGATTTGCTGCATGGTTATTTTAATTGATGCCAATATTAAAAAGTGACATTTCTCATTCTTTAGGTACTTTCATCAATCATTTCATATTTTGTGAATTCATCGCGTTATTATATGAAAAACAATCATAACTTTATGAAATGTCAGTAAGTAAAATAGCATTTTTTAAAACAGTCTTGTATTCACGTTATTCATTCTACTGCTACATTTTTAGTAAAATCTACTTACTGTGTCCTCTTTTAGGTAATAGAAATGATTTTAACATAAACCAACAAATAGCGTGTCTTCAATTTGTTTAGCTATTTCTTCTATTTTTTCTTTGATGTTTTGCCCCCCAGTCAAAGCATATAGACATTTGTCGCCCCATAGATCGCTGTTGCAGGCTAGTCTTCTTGGATCCTCTGATGTCATGATGACATACAGCAATTCCACTAAATATACCATTCGCAGGGTATGTTACACCTTTCTAAGACGATGGAATCCAGTTGACGTAATGAAGTGGCCAACTGTTTGAAATGCAAATCAGGCATCTGTAGCACATGGCCAAGCAAAGTTCAAAATCCCATTTTCACTTAGGATGTGATGAGAAACAGCACGGTCCATTCCCTAGTCACATATAGTCGTACCACCACACTATTAGCACCCACCACAGCATCTGTTCTCGAAGCGTGTTATGCGGTTATATTGATTCTTATCTTTGTAAGATGCCATTATTTGTTCCAGTAAAACAACACCGTCCACATGTAGGGTTTATTAGGTGGTATTTGGTTTTTACTGAATATAGCTGTGAGTTACAATCATTCCACGTGTAGTTCAAAGTTGCTCCAGCAAGACCGACTGGGAGAGCGCACTCTCTCTTTGGCTAGCTTGTTGCCTTCTTGACAATTTGGGTGCTCGGGCCGTATGCCTTCATCCCATTCATCTGTGTGTTGTATTTTTTAAGTGTTGGTCTTTTAAATAGATATGTATGTTGTGTGAGTAGATTGGACATTTACTGTGATTTATGTATGATTGGTGGTAATCCCTTGGGCAGCGGACAACTTCGGTGGGACGTGACAGCACCTCACAGCGGGTCCAAATTTTTGGCATTGGTAGCACTCGTTTCGAGAGTCTCCACTTTGATACAAAGGTTTAGTAACATTGCTAGGTTGAAAACTGTCTTCCCATTTTTGGATTTTGTCAAGTTGATGAGGACTAAACGCATCAGTCTTTTGCCGGAGTTACTAGTCATCTGATGGGCATTCTGGACTGGTTAAATAGTCTTTCAGGTTACACACGACGTTGTTCATCTCGATAGACACCGGTATCCAATTTTCAGCGCTTTTTCTTCTTTCATATTAAATGGATATAAGGCGATATTGTGTATCTCTCTCTTCGGAGTGTCACCTGTTATGATGTGCACTCTCACTTAAGCCCCTACATAAAGTTGGTGTCTGTTTATAGTGATGGATCATCTTGTTTATACAAGTGGAACACAGTATCACATAGATTTGATCAAAGTCACAGAACCGTCGAAATAAATCTTAAATGCGTATTGTTATCTTATTATAGTAATTCACCGTAACTTACATAAAGTTCATTTCAAAGCATTTAAAATTCGTAGATATATAAAACTGTCAATTGGTGAAAATAGTTGTTTCATGATTCGTTCGTGTATATTCGTTTATTAGGCGCATTCTGTTCAATACTATTCTCCATATTTCAAAATGACAAGACACCGCATATTTTTTAAATACGACAGTATATTTCATTTTTATAATTATTTAGACAAACAAAATTTGACTATCGATCTGTATGATATTTTCGTAATGTCTCATCAAATCTATTTTTTAATTATTTTAGTTCACATTGAAAACCAAATTTTGTGTTTATAGATAGAATAAAATCAATTTCATAATCATTCAAAAGCTTTTCAATAGCTAAAACTACACTATAATTACTGTCGATAATAAGAGCATAATATTCTTTCACATGTTTGTGTATGTGTGGCTGTGTGTGTGTGTATTGATTTTAAAACATACTATTAGCATTTATTTTCTTTCTGACATATTAAATGAACAGTAAATATGTTTTTCATGTTTGATTAATACGAGATTTATTATTATTGAAACTTATTTGACAATAAAAATAAATAACAAAAATGACGTAAAACCTAGATTCATTTCTCACGTAGAAAACCATAATATTCATCATTTATAAAGTATAATCAAAATAATACAAACTGCTTATATCTCTCGCTTAATCTCTTTTCTATTATCGAATGAAATAAAAAATGTGTGTATTTTAAGCTATTCAATGTGTTCGAGATGACAGTTTTGAATTTAACGAGTATTTAATGCTGTAAAATAATGATTTCGTAAAACATGTGCACCGGAGAAGGTTCGTTTTTGACGCATCGGAAGATCCGGTCCGGTCGTTTCCTGTACATTCCGAGCCTTGTATCTAAGCAATTAGCTTATGTTCATGGATAATTAGGTATGTAGGCAAAACATTGAGCGTAATTTACATTAAGTTCATCCGAGATTTCATTATTTTTCTTGTAGTAAAATAAAAGAACTTAATAACATGAAATTGTTGACTATCGCAATATTTTTACACAATAATCAAAGAGGTACCTTTCATTGTAAGTAAATTTAAACTAAATTAGGATCTTATTGCCTGCGTGTTAGAAATAGTCTTTAATAATTATATTTTTTTTATCGAGCGAAGTGATTAAAAACAAAAGTCAAGTTAGTGACTTAATAGGAATTCTTCTGACAAGAACGCTTTCACGAATATTCATTTTAATGAAAGCGAAAAACGTAGAGCATTCCTTCCCGGTAAAAGTATTTGCATATATTAATTAAGAATTAATCCAATATATATAAAACAAAAGCTCTCTTAGGCAAGATATTGATTAATTCTATCGATTAAGCAAAAACTGATATAATTGTAAAAAAGCTTTACGTTTTAATTACACGAAAGCTTATGCGAAATTTAAAGAAAGTTTGCGATGGTCCAGTTATATAAATTCAAACTATAAAACACTCTTTGGAAATTACTTTGTCTTATTAAATTTCCAATATTTTTTCAAACTACCACGCTTTAATACCTCAATAGAAAAGATGGTCGGATACAAACATATTGTATACAATTGAAATGTTAACAGTTAACTGACCGGAAATACAACATTTTATTATTTTAATGGCTTTAGTTATTTTATGTCACGAGCTTGACTTTTGTTCTTGATCCGTTAATATTCGTTAACTTACTATTTCATGGGTAACTTGAAATGACGTCTTATGAGTAGAGCAGAAAAGCTGAAATTTTAAAGTCTACCTTTTATTAACGTTTGTATCACAACATCATCAGAATTATTAATAATTATTATAAAGAAGTATAAATTTGTAAATATAATGTGTAATACAGAGTCTAGTGCCACTGCTTCGGTAGATGGATGTGTTGATATTTTATTCATCTTAATAAAAGACACTCGTAACACTATTCGGAAGCATTCAAGATAAAAATGCAATTTCATGTGATTTCCATAATACGACAATATAATAAAATACAAGTCACTTTTTATAACAGTATAATTTAATTATCATGTCCTCTGCTCACAACGAAAAGATAACATACTGGTTTATACTATAAATAACTCATAATAAACATATTTGCAGCGTAACAATTATCAATGCTATACGAGTGTTTGAGGAAATGTTTATTATTAAATGGAGGTCTCAAAAGTCGTAGAAAAATCGATCATCTCCAAAACAGATTTTAACTCTTACGATTGTATTGTTATGGCGTAAATGACCGATGCAATTTTTATATTCTATAGCTGTGATGTAATGTTATGAGTTCAGTATTTAAATGGCACCCGACAAAAACAATCCCGCACAAAATAGTCCCGAAAATGCCGCGACGACAAAACCGCGTTGATTTTTTGCCCGAATCAAAATTATAAAATTAAATAAAATGAAAGAAAATGTGTTTTTGTTTTATTTTAAGCATTTAATTGCATTTTTGAAGAAAAATAGTGTATTTTTCAAAACGTAATCAAATTTTCTAAATGAAGCCTTACTGAGGCATTAGGAGAATATATCATCTGGATACTGGCAGAAATCAAAAATGTTTGAGTCTCTTAAATATAATAATGTCGTCCCCATTAGACTAATTGGTAGCGCGCACGCCTATCATGCGGGGATC
>JAPMAG010000954.1:2883-13451 GCA_036584685.1 Rhyacophila sp. Rhy_31_5 | reverse complement strand
TGATCTTACTTTTGTTTTTGACTCTACTGAAAAACTCACCATTTGGAGTTGCATCCATCTACCTCTGAGGTACAGAATTAGACATAGAGGTATATTATACTAAGTAAGAATTTGAATGCTAGATTGTATATGTGTACGTTTACAATACTGGTCATACGGTTTTTAGACATGCACCATATCGAATATTTTTTGTCGATTTTATTTGACGTAAAAAATTTTTTTAAATATGTAGTGATAGTGCAATGTTTGTTAGTTGAATATAAATAGATAAAAAAGAGATGATGCCAATAAAATGTGTTTTAGTATAACACAAAAATGTGTATCTAACCTGAAATGGTAATAGAAAATAGACAAGGCAGGTAGTATACTAAAATACATCCCACATTTGCACATATAGGAACAATATATAACAATATAGTAGCGTAAGCCTTGTATTATACAATATCAGACTAAAATAACTTGTATGTAAGCAAAACTTAAGCTGTTGGAATTAACATAAAAGTCGGTTTTGACATGGGAAAATAAGATTGTTACCGAAAGTATGAAAAGTCAAACCTTCTGATGTTTACATGTAAATAACACCCACTATGCGATTATCCGAATTCGTGTGCAAAAATAATAATGGCAATAATAAGCTTCTCGTAACATCAAGTATGTTTTATTAATATTGTATCAATGCATGACTGTTATACAAAGTTTTCATGTAATTATTAACAAGCTAGCTCCTGCTATTGGCATTATAAGAAATCATTAAATATACTCGTATTTTCAAAAATGTACGAATTCTTATTAAGATATTTACTTGTCAAACACAGTAGTAAACTTTTCGTAAGCTTACACGGAATATAGAGATAAATAAACATTAAAAATAATAAACATATACCTGGAATTAGAATAAAAAGCCTCATCCATTCAAATGTTCCAATGTTCAGCTTATCCAGGGCGAGGGATTGATTTTTGTTACGATTTGTTGTTACATATTTAACTTAATTATGACTTGTTTTAAAATAGCTAATCACCAGTACATAATTACAAAATAATATCTACGCTGTGGATGTTACTGTATTTTTAGAACAAAAATTATGAATAAGAGATATTTAAGCCTGATTCAAGTAGTTTCCAAACTATTTCGACTCACGGTGCACATAATGTTCTAAGATTTTTTCACGACGCGCTAAGTTAAACCAAAATTAACTGTCGGTTACTCAGTTACCTTATTGTTTGATTGTGAACGCGAGAGTCACAAGTTGATATTCATTGCTGGAAACCATTATTTTTATGTTTGTTCTTTTGCGTTTGTAGTCAGAACCTGAGTTAAATTAACAATAATCAAAAACAACAATCAAGAAAAGCGTCATAACTTGAAGCTCGCATGCACTCCATTAGAATCAGAAATGAAAAAATTAATGTATTATAAATAACCATAAGTTATATGTATATTGATCGTGGCGCTTATTGTAGACCAATTACCAATACTCCAGGGCACCGCGGCGCATAGTTTAGACACCATTGCTATACTATATTTTACTTGAAGAGTGTATAGAGTTAAATTTTTTCGGCTAAGTTTCTCTTTTTTAAAGTCAGAAATTCGTGAGTAAAATATTTTTTTCATTATATCAGTTATTGAATAAACAGTGAGATATTGTTGAAGTGTTAATTTATTAAAATGCGTTGTATTTATGACGACATAATCGATACTATTTGTGAAAACATAATTTTTCAATGCTTTATAGTGTAGATTGCAGAATCGAATGTATTATAACTTAGCAAATTATAACAGATAAAAAAAACATTGTTAGCGTACCCAAAAAATACCAAGCTGATTAATGGTTACTCAATGCAGTGCAATTGGCATATTACGAGCATTATCGTTTTTTCTTGATTATAAGAGGTACGTTTACCTTTTTTTGCGTTCCGTATTTTAGTCTTAGAATTATGTCAAAAATTCGACTGTCGTACAATCGCTGGAAGTTGTGGCGAATGAATCGGTTAATAGCAACCGAACATATAATAATAGTTGATAAAGAACAATTTTGTTTCGCCATATTTAAACAGCGACCAACGAAACATAAATGCGTGTCAACATTGCTGCCGATTATTGTGTGTGTGCGTGTTGTTTTCATAAAATATTCATGTTGATTAAAAACAATGGTGAAACTTTATCTTTAAGTATAGTAACTTAAATAAAATGTATTTTTAAATGATTCGTTTTTTTTACATTTTAATTATAAGACTTGTTTGTACAAGACACATGTTATAATTTTTAAATAACTGATATAGTTCATTCATAGTGTTACAACAATAAGTGATAATTGTTTATCTTAAACGTTCGTCATATTGTTCTACTGCTTATTATTCCAGATGTGATATTCAGTATCTCGCTGAAAGCTACATGGCATCTGCAAAAAGCGACTCTTTATATGCAAAAAAGGCATATTCAAATATTACTTTCCCTCTTGGCGAAAAACATAAAACGTTTATAATATGACACACCGCAGAAATTAACCAACAAATTAGCATAAAAAAACATGCTTCACGCAAATGTCACACCGCAAACTTCTGACTTTGGGTCTCCGTGCAGAACCTTTGTGGGGGGGGTCTCATTGTAGATGATAGCGGAGACAAAAACAGGACAGCCTTTCTGTTATGTCACGACAGCGCGAACGTTATGGGCGAACAATCGTAGGAAAAATAAGTTTATAGAAATTTGCGATAAACGTCGGAAAAACTTTTCTTATAACACCTTTTTGAAAAATGATAAATTCGTAAAACTTTACTAAAATTACCACGATGACTCAAATGTTACCAACCGATGGAATATACTCGTACTTAAAATTAATAAAAACACTAGTTTTTTTATGCGACCGTCTGAGATAATCACGAAAAAAAATCCTTTGTTTCGGTCCTCTAGCTCAGTGGTCGGCAAACTGCGGCTCTTTTAAGTATGACGCGGTTAATTTTTTTTTCAATTTTAATTTAGTAGTATTTTAATACAATCTTCAATCAGTCGGTGGGTGTATTATATCTAAATTCAAATAAAAACCAACTTCTACTTCTTCTCTGCTAGACAACTTCTACGCCATCTCTTGCTAGATTATTATTAAGTATAGTCAAGTTTTATTCAATGTACCTAGTGTCAACTGATTTCTAGAAACAGGGTTCTTGTAAATAAATTTGGCTCTCGGAAGACACCTAAATCGTTGTATTGCTGATATTTGGCTCTTTTGACTAATAAGTTTGCCGACCACTGCTCTGGCTGGTCACATTGTTTCTTAAAATATTTGTTTTTGTAGCCAGGACATGAGTCCAAAATGGTTGAGGTAATAATTAACAATTACTGTATTACTCTTCACACCGTGACTATATTATGCTTTGACTTGGAGCGATATGGAATTATTCACTGGCTTCAAATTGTTAATAAGTTCCCCATTATCACGTGTTTTACAATATTTTAAAAAAAAATCGAGAAAAAAGTATTAGTAATAAAAAATCTAAATATCTGGTAATAATTTCTTTCGCATTACGCTCATTGATTGATGTTACACACGTGGGAAATATCGCTAGTACACTATCAATTATACAGTACAGTAGAAGTACAGTCATAGTCTATTGTGTACGTTTACACCTGTCGTTTTAAATCATGGTATTAAAAAAATCCGGTATACAATCGGGTAATTTTAGCTAATATCGTCAAAAATCAAAAGTTTTTTAAATGCTTTAGATTTAGAAAATCTAAAATATCAGTTGAAATTATCTTAGCATACGAAGCTAGCCTTAAAGTATAGTAGAACGTAATTTGTTGTTGTCATTGTTGATACAATTCGACGACCCATACTACACTACACTGACCAAACACTTAAGCTCTCTATCTGTAGTTATTTGTACTCAACTCTTCTGCACATTTCTTGTTAAGTTTCGCACAGTCTCCTTCGTGAAGGTTCAAAGCGGAGTATCTAGTAGAATTCTTTCAAATACCTTTTTGATATGTTACAGGCATCACACGAGACAAAGGGGCCCGCTTAGCTCACTTTTTTGTCATCAAGACATCTAACTATATCAGGGGTAAATAGCTCGAAGAGTATAGCGTTGTTACAGAAGCAATATCTTTCGTTTTCTTTAACTTGTACAAGTATCCCATTTTCAAATACGGGCATCTTTTTTTGTTTCTCCACCAGGCTTCGACACTCATGCTGTGATTAATAATAAATTGATTAAGTAGAAATAATTAAAACGGAAATCTAATAATGCATATCAAAGATACATCAATCTGATATACTCGTATAGATTATAAAACAATTAAATATATTACTTTATATGTTATCTTTTTGTAGATATCAAAAAACAATCAACCGATTTTGTCATTTGATTTTGATCATCATTATTGTGACACAGTTTGAAAGAATGTTATCACTAGATTAGATAGTTGATAATGTTATTTCTGTTTTTAATATGTCAACGTCGAGCGATAGAATGTAATTTACTGAAATATACAATAAAAATGTGCTCTTTTTATGCACTATTAATGTTTGTGTTAAAACTGTACATTCCCGTAGCCAACGTGGCAATGTAATGATACACTTATACATACAAAGCTCGTTCAATTTTCTGGCACTTAGAGGTCATTTATATTATAGTAAGTAGCTGAGTCGTGTTATAATGTATTAGATATTCGCTGAAGTATGCAGCTTAGCTTGGGTGTGATTTATGGTATTTAATTTTTGTTCTGTGTTCCGTTAAATGGTTGACTTGTAATAAATTGTTTTATTTTCACTGAAGAATTAAAATTTGAATTATAATGTTTTTTTTTGGTTTTGCGAACGTGTCTACAAAAAATATTTGGAAGCCTCAATTCCAATAAGCATATGCGTCGATTTTCTAGTAAAAGCAATGCTATGCATGGAAGAGTAAATGGATTTTCGACATACTTTATGTAGGTGATCACAGTAATTACCTGTGATTCAATAAAAAGCTCCCACAGAGAAACAATATATTATAGAAGGTGCCACCGATAACAGCATGTAAAAGTGTACAAAAAAATACTAGGGCATTAAAAAATCTCGCCTGTTCACCCACCGTTCTGTGTAACGACGTGACATCATACATAACAGTTTTGCTCTTAAGTAGTGAAGAAGATTTTTCAAAATAAAAAAACTCCACTTGCTCAGATATTTAAATTTGTGTCTAAAAAAATGAAAAGAATTTTAATGGTCAATTCTTAAATAAAGAATCGCCATGTGATAAGTCTTTTTGGTATGCAAAACTAATGTTACTCAAAAGTATTTGTTCAAATAAGTAATGTGAAATAATCTTTACGCTGTTATAAATAAGCGACTTTTATCGACCCGTACAAAATTGTTGGCACTGAAGCATACGTATAATTTGAACAATTCAATTTGCTTAATAACAACGTAGTAAGAGAAGTATTACAATTCGAATAAAAAAATCATTTTTTTTTCTCAGAAGCCTAAAGATACGTACCGTGGTAAGTAATTTATTGCATACAGAACCGTACATTCATGTATGTATTTATATTTTCGCGAGTTAATAAATTATTAAACTTTTCCGTAAAACTAACTTCAAAAATAGAATCCAGTAATGCACATGAATAGATATGACGCAAAGAAAATTACAGGGACATTATCACGTTGAAGTCCTTGCCATTATGTTATAAATCATTCAACGCAATGTTGCCAACGCTTGGACTTCAACTTGGAGTTCAATACGACAAGAAATGATATTTCTTGGTCATCAGCTTTTTTGGTACAAGAATACCTTTTTAAGCAGTCAGTCACGTGCAATATATGTTCGTTCGCGATAAAACAAACGTTTCGATTTACGGAATTTATTCGTTCCTGAAAATTTATTCTTATTTTCATATGCTGGGTACGAATGTGTGATTCTTACTATAAAAACAATTAATCTGAGAAACTGATCAAATTATTAAATAATAATTCAGCAGTAACTTTAAATGTAAAATATATAATAATAAGGTTTTAATGTAGCGCTAGGAACTGGTTGAAGACACTCCGTATATTGATTTATTTCAGTAAAGAGTTTTTTTCATATTTTCTAAAAATCCGTTATAGCGGAAATCTGTAAATCGACGGATAGGCATGTTATAAAGTGATATTTTCACTTTAAAACATATCACGTTACTAAAACTATCAATTATAAATCATCAGAAGCCAGCATAACTTAGATACGTGTGTAACAGATAGAATAATTTGATTTATGTAATCCTTAATGAAAGTCTCTCTACATGTATTAGAAATTATCTATGTTTCGAATATCACGTGAAAATTAGGGTAGATTTGAATGTAGTAGTTTTCAACCTAAAGTTTCATGAGCTACGAGTACTGATAGATCACGACATCGTTTTAGATAGTTCACCTAGAGATACAATTATATATTGTCATCAGTCAATATATAAATGAAAAACTATGTATAAAGTATACACGTTGCGTAACTTGCCATAAAATTTAAATTCAAAGGTAACTCTTGTGCTTAATGTTGACGATTATACGAATACCTCAATCTCAATGCCGATCGCACTAAATGTGCCAAATAAATATAAAAGTTTTACTTATTTTCATTTGTGCTACATTATTTTCACCGGACGAATCGGATCAAGTCTGTGAATGCCCCAAAAGAAAATCTGTGTATTGCGGTGTTTTCAGTTTCCGATTTACACAATATTGTTAGAATTTTTAGATCAGGCAACACTATTTTTTGGACAGCGTTTCTCGATCTGCTAGCTCGCTTACTATGCTCGACCTAACTTCGCGGCAGTCGGCCGAGGGAGGAGGCGAAAACATAATTAATTGATGTGAATTTGGGTTAGAACGGTTTGTCGAGATAACAGCTAATGGAACGGTCTGAGCCTGTACAGTCCTGGAATAATTACTGCGACCATACGTCATCTCGTGAAATTCGCAACGCACATGAAAAGTTTACGACCATTCGCGTAACATGTTATTATTTTTTTCAATTATAGTCTTCTCTAAACATTTCTACATGTAATTATACTACGTTAAGTAAACATTCGTTCTCTTCAAATAATATGTAGGAAATTCTAATCAATTACTGTGCACGGCCACTCTACATATGTGTGTCTCTCTTCCCCTCTCCTTCCAGTCATTTATACTCAATATCTCTGCATTCCTCGTGGTGTAACACACATATTTCTTAGAAGGGTGTGTGCCGTCTGAAGTTTCTTGCACGAGAGTCTGATTGTTTTCGAGCCATAAACTATGTTAGTGGTAAATTACTCGAGTAGCTCAGTATCGGTACCAATGCAAAAACTGATTTTTTTAACTGGTCCAAGTGTTTTAAAATAAAATGTTAGTTTTATTTTGTTTATTATTTTGATTCTAAATTACCAAAATTTAATGTTTTAAAACTGTCAAAACAATATCCACATTGTGGAAAACTATATGCTTCGTTTCGGAGCGGATATAGTTAAAAAAGAATTTTATATTGAAAATACAGCGTGGTTAATATTAATGACTTTTTTCATCAACACGTAGCTATCCATAACCGAGCCTTTGAAATTATATAGTTTAACGCGTGAAAACTAGGGTCAAATAGATTACTTCAGGGAATGTTTAATGAGCTGGGGCTTTAAAAACACTTTTTTATCATAATATAAGCCAGGTCTCCAAAGCAAGCGAAGCTAAGTTAGTACCAACATAGCTTCACTCGCGGTGGAAATCCGGCTATAGACAGACATAAAGACATGGCAGCCAGCAGAAGAAAAGCAGTATTTCAAGCCACATGGGGAACAAAATCAATAATAATTTTAAAGTTCAAACGTACCGTGACACTTTCCTACAAAAACGAGAATTTTATGACTCAATCAGGCAATTACTTAAGTGAACGCAGGCTGATTAAATACGCCGTGAGCGATAGATTCGATGACCAGGTCGTAATGGAGTATCTAAAATGATGCAGTTTTCTCATCCCTAATGCACTCGTCTTATTATCATAGTTGCAGAATCAACTCCACATCCAGCTCTATGGTGCTGCACAATATCGTATCATTCATCATAAGCTTTTGTGATAAATTTAGAAGTTATGCCCCATCCTTAAAAAAATTGTTTCATAAACAAACGTGTATTTTCAGAGTTTCCATTTTTATTGTGTAATGCGTTCAAGTGTGGTCACCGACTTCGTTTCTGATGTAAAATTTACGCAAACATGGGTTTTGTACAAGTCGTATTCCACATCTCTCCATACTTACACCATTGTTTTATGCCATGCTGTAACTATGTACGACCGGAATTCATTATAGGAAACTTAACTTAAAAAGTAAATAAAGAACAATGGCCTGTATACGAGACGATTAGATATCAAGTTTTCAACTAGAGATTCCAACTATTCGATACAACGAGCTATTCGAATAGTTTCTGAAGTATTAAAATGGAAGGAAAAAATAATTTTGAACATTTAAAATAAATCACATATCAAAGTACATACACTAAAATTTCACATAAAGCGACCTAAATAATACGCAATAATGATTACACTCCTTGTGTGGTATCCTGCGAAAAAAAATTAAAAACATTTAAGGATGATTTACCACCGACAACAAACTGCCATGCACAAAATGTCATATTTAAACATAATTTGCAATATTGAAGATTAATCCGAATATCGAATAGTAGAAAAAGTCCTAATATATTTGAGTATCGAATATTCGATTATTCGAATTGGAAGCTCTCTATTTACTTACACCGAAAATATTTTTTTATTAAAATATCGTCAACTTGTTGCTATCAAATTTATTCGAATAAAATCATAATACATAGGAAAAAATGTATTAAAAATTGTGACAATAGTAAAAATACGACAGTTTTTTGCCAATATCTCTTAAAACAGTTTTTTGAATTCAATCATTTTAAATCATGATCATTTCATATTATTATATAGCCCAAGCCTAAAAACGTTTTTCATTCGTTTATGTACTCGTATGTATTAGAAGTTAACAGTCAAAACTGGATATTTACACATTTATTTTTACGATAAATATTTTTTTTTGACCACATATTCTCGCCGTAACAATTATAAAAAAATATGTTATATTATATAAATTCTGTATTTATATAATATTCCTGTATAATGATAATGTTAGACAAAATCTGACAATCAAAATATGGACATGTCCAGTTTTTATTGTTAACGAGTGGTGTAATAACTTTATGATTGTATTATTGTATATTTTAATATGGTAAATAGTTTATTATGTTAGTCATTTTATGGCTATCGTTGAAACGAAATGAAGGCTGACGACTCGTATAAATATTTGAATGTTATTCCATTATGATAATAAACGCTTCTTATGAATCTGATTACATTAAACAGCTATCGGCAAAAAAAAAACTACTTTGTTTGGCAGCCAATTCAATCATAAAGCAAACAAAGTCATGTTATGCCATTTTGTTTGAAGTGCACTCGGCGTTTCTTATCAAATATATGTACTCACATCCTGAATTGTTTTAATATTTCAACATGCTTACTTCCTACGACGTTACCCAATAGAACAAAACTTTTTTCATAACGATCAACAGTGGTGAAAACACAGGACCGAGCGATTATTATACGTTTTTCTTTTGATAAAAATATACCTAAAAATATTTATTTCAAACGTTATTACCCATAAAATATGCAGATAACGCTTATAATATAATTCTTTATCTGTGCGCGCCTGCCTGTGTATGGGTGACCTTGTCAAAATACAGTTTTAATTTGTTTAAAAGTGGTAGTTCGACTGTCTACTTATTAGGACGTGTTGTTATCGCTTTGTCGTGTTAGTGCAAGAATAACAAAAATAAGATGTCTAATAATACGTCGAAGAAAAACTGAGTTTTAATTAGTATTATTAGATGCAATGATATATATATTTGCATATCTGTGTTATACAGCTATTTTAGACTCGTGAAACCATTGCAGTGGTAATTGCAGTTTTTTAAAACAAACGTTTCAGTTATTATAAGAGCGATTAAATATTTCGGCAATGTGTACTTTGTCAGCTTACCACTCTGAATTAAACCCAATTGAAAACATCTGGGGAATTTAAAAAATATATATTACTTCATATAACGTAGGACAGGCTAACGATATGAATAATGAAGTCGAGAAATGAACGATTAAATCAAACTGATAAAAATGTGGTCTAATACTTGTCGACACGTCAAAGAAATTGAAGAAAAATACTACCGGCACTATGGTATGGAAACAGAGTTCACAGTTGATTTGGGTGAGAGCAGCGAATTAGAATATTCATATACTCGTATTCATTTATCTAGTTACTATTTAGAATAAAAACATGTCACATAAATATGCGTATGTAATGAATTATTTTATTTCTCATTTCAATAAAAAAAAAAAATAATAATCCATATTGATTAGTTACACTTAGATTTTTGCTTCTCTCTACTTTTCAACACGCACACATACATACATACTGTGTCTGTACAACTAAACAAATCGTAGGGCCGCGAGCACAGATAATTATTTAATTATTATTCATAAATAGAAGTGCGTAGAACAAGCGACGCTGATATTATTAT
>JAPMAG010000952.1:0-13454 GCA_036584685.1 Rhyacophila sp. Rhy_31_5 | reverse complement strand
ATGAAAAAATATTGTGCGCAAACGAACCCCGTCGTCCGCCGAACAAACATACTTTGACTTTTATATATTAGAATTATTAGATTGATTGATTCGCCCTCATTAGGCCAGTCAATAGCGCGTACGCCTAGCAAGCGAGTGTCCTGGGTTCAAAGCCCGTTGATGGTAATTTTCCTATAGTTCTTGTGTCAATTTAATTTTATACGAATGAAAATGTAAATCTCTTTTGATAATTTTTAAAAAGCATGATGAAGACATTCCCAAGAGATGCACGGATGTTCACCAACATTTCCTCACTGTATCAATCTTTTCTGGCGTACGTTATCGCCCAGATTTTGCTTTATCTCCCAGTGTATGCTAATTAAAAAAAAAAAAACATTACACGCTGAATGGTTGACATGCTTGGCATATGATTGACACCAACGAAATTACACTATTTTCTTCGTGTATTCAAAATTTTACAATTATTGAAATTAAATGTTTTAATAACTTCACGTCGTTGTGGCATTAGATGCTCCATAGTAAATTTTTATCGACCACTCTCCACGACTGTTAAATATAAACCGACAAATGACAGCCAAATCCAAACAGCGACCAAATCTCAGCTGACATGGACTGATCCCGTAACTCGTCATAAGTTTCAAATGTTTTCTACTTGTGTCTATAGGCAGAGGGCGTTAAATAAAACTGTTGAGCTAAATACAAAATATATTTTTTGAAAACTGTCTTGCTTTGAAGGTCCCGTATGCTCCGTTTCCAAGCGAGTATGGGAATAAAAAAGGTATCAGTAAACAATGATTCTAGATACTTATCTACACGAAAATGTACATATATCGTTATTTGTTATGTAAAACGTAATTTGTATGCAAGAATGTTAATATTTACGCTATATTTAACAGCCTGTATTTGGAAAACGCCAAATCAAACTGGTGCGATAATATGCTATTCTCATGTCCAACTGACACTTGGTAGAAAAATAAATCTCAATTTCTTCTGAACGTTCAAAACACATATTTATATCATCTGAAGTCTCTTTCAAGATTACACTATTTTATGGGTATTTGATATTTCTTTCACGCTAGCCTCCCCTGGGATCAACGAATGCCGCCCGCGGCTTGAATGCAATTGGGAATCGACGCCAGTCTTTCTTTTTACGCCGCGTCTGTATGACACCTGCTTTGGCCAGGTAATAGGTATCTGTTCCACGTGCCACCGCTGCCAGGTGTGACTCACTCGGATCGCATCGGCTTTTCTTGTCTCAATCCCCCCATTCTGCGCGTCTAGTTGCTACGCGTTATGTTAAGCGAGCAGCTTAACACAACGAATAGGGCATGCGAATATTCGTTTCGTATTCTGACCTTTTATTATATTTTATAGAATTAAGGAACAAATTACTATATGTCATTGCCTCAGTAAAAGGTTGACCGTTTCTGTGTACATATTGACTATACACATACAAAAAATCGTATCATATTCTTTTTTATAAATAATAAAAACACGCTCGTTCGTGCGTATTCCATATTTGTCCGTTATGTTAAGCGCAACATAAAATGTGCTTGTTATGTATATGATGCTATAGTATTTGGTAATGTGATATGAAATTACAAGTCAAATTACATAAAAAAGTCGGTAATTGACAATCACAACTGAGCATGTTACATAAAAACGAAATGTGGAGTTTTGTTTGTTTTTATATTTATTTGACGATTAAGCGCGATAGTCCCTTACAGCTATATGTATTGCATATTCAAAATAAATCATAACACATGACTTGCAACGTTATTTGAATTCAGTATGGGTGAGTAGGGCAGTACCTTGACTAACGGTTAACTTTTTTTTATATAATCGTAAAATTCAATCTTTATCCTGTATTGTAGAGGTATGTTTTATCCGTCACTGAAAGAATTATGTTGGTGAAAAAAAATATACTTAGAATATGCTTATACTTATAAGAGTTATTCCGTTGCACGACTGACTCCAGCTGAATTTAATTTTGTCAAGTCATAATGGACGTCCCTGGTTACGGCACAGTGTTAAGTGCAAGTAATGATTTTTCGGATTGCCTTTCCGTCCATGATGTTGTCAAACAACAAACTGCACACCAACAAACAAGTATCTGCTCACTTATCTACTCGGAAAACGCACGTATTTCTATTGGATTCCGCTGTTGGGGCGAATTCTATCCCAGTTTTCCCCGGTGGTGGCGTCGTTCCCTACAACGATCGCGGCCCGTTGCAATTTATTTACCCTCTTATTTTGGCATTACTGCTCGTACCGTATAGCGATAGGGTATTCTCTCTTCTCTTTCGTTTTTTCGCTTCTTGTTTTTGGCACAAAATTCGTTTATTTTTATGTCAGTAAAAAATAATGTTTGCACCTGGTTGTTTTCCTCGTATCCCTACCTCTCGAAAATTTTATGTTGCAAATTGGAGTCAAATTTGCGGATATTCGTATATATTTATGTTACAGTTAATGGAGAAACTACGAGTATTCTGCTAATCGTACCAGTACATTATGTTGTATATTTAAATGTTATCTATTTCCTACGTAGATGTAATGTTAAGAAGGAGAATTTTTTTAATTTTATTTCGTGAGTTATGGTTGTTGCGTCCTTACACATTTTGAAATTGTTTGATTTTTTGGTGGTAAGATTTCCATCTCTCTACCATTAATAAGCGTGATCGCTAACTACAAGTTATCATCATTAACGCACTTTTTTCAGATTTTGGTTATTTGTCGGTATGCTTCTCGGAAATAATATTTAAATCATTTGTAAAATGTCTGTGCCTAGTTGTTGTTTGTATTCATTTTGACCAATCGTATTTATAATATTCGAATTCTCGTGTAATGTTACATCGATACTTGTATATCTCCACTTACATGGGTTTCAATATATATATATCTCACTTTTAATTATCTTTTTTTACAATAATCATGTTTTTTTTAATTTATCCCACTCACAAGTGGTAAAATAATTCACTTTATTATTTCTTGTTGCCGCCTACTGCTTTAAAGAATCAGTGTGTTGCGCTTGTGATACTACTATATATACTTCGAATTCCTTCAGTGAATAATGATACTTATTCCAATATTTTCCATTAATTTTAAACAGCGATTCCCAACGTTTTTTACCGTTTTTACATTTTTACAGTACATTTATTTTGCCAGATTGTACCCTTCGTATTGCAAAACTGTTTATATAAATGCATTGATTCTCAATATTGGCTATTACTGATCTATCATACGTATACTCCATAACCGCCAAGCGTATTCCTCTCTAGTGCTTGGGAAAGCACTCTTGAATACGTGAAATCAGACTATTTCATATATGATCGACAAAAATTTTCGATTCTAAGAATAACATCGTCAATATTTTATTTCTTAGTCAGATTTTCATCGCAAGACTACAATATCCTCCGTCACGCATTAGTATTCTGTGTAGAGGTGGCGGAATTTTGTCGCCCCATTTAACAAACTAACTTTACCCTGTTACCAAAACGCCTTTCCCTTATTCCCTCCTTTAATGTGGAAATTTGTTTTAGTATAGTTAATGTACTTATGCTAAACCGTCTTCTTTTCTTCGGAACTCTTATCTGAATAAGAAATGCATCCTCCAGTGTAACAAAGGGACTGCTGCCCAGCTGTCTCCGTATTCGCGATTGTTTGTTGAGTTTTTTTGATGAACAGCTGCGATTGCGAACACGGGACCGTATTTATTAATCATAGAATACTTTATTGTGTTTATGGCGTATACTCGTATAATGGCAATAGAAATGTCTGCATATGAATCCACCGATGAAATTACGTTATCATGGTTGTGATGTATGTAATTGTACATGTTTAGTATATATGAATAAATAATTTCACGTATTTTTTACATCATAATAAATTGTCATTACTATATTTTAAAATAATGACATATTTGCGTTATAAATTATCCGGAGATTGATATAAATTACAAGCATTTTATTTTGCTTCAAATATTACATGAAGTGCGTTATCCATTAACTCTTTTTAGTTAATAACCAAATATACTTAATATGCCTTCATTTTATAACACAAAATATTCGATCTGAGTTACAATTCGGTGAGAATTTTTTCTCAGGTTCATGAATAAAACAAAAAATACGTAGAAAATTTAAATGTACATTTTTACACAGACAAATGGCAATTTAATTCACTCACTAGGTGGATATTACTTTCAAAGTGCTTACTTTATCGAATTTTATTTTATCGCGTCTTGGAGTTATCAGAGCTTTCTACAATTGTATTTTGAGAAGCTTTAATGCAGAAATAAAATATTGGTTTTTCCAACGTAAAAGAAAAACGTGGGGATGGATTACTTACGAAACTGTTGATGTTTATTAAGTGTATGGGAAATTGCTCTGAAATATAATTCTACAGATTGAAAGATTGGTAATGCGTAATATTATACGAATAAAGTACTTATATTAATTAGTAAGATGGAGAGTTAAAGCATCCAGTGCACACACCTGCACAAACAGTCTAAGAAAGTCCTTTTGTGTAGAATATGATTATATATGTTACGTCTACAAATCTCATCTCTGCCAGACACCCATAAGATACGAGTAATTGTGGCTTTTTTTTCGTATTTTTCACGATATTCATGACGTTCACGATTTAAAAGTAATGAAGTCCTTATATACGATCTCATCAGTGGCATAATTTTCATAAAGCAACTCGCAAAGGTTTTATATAAAACTATCTTGAGTGAGTATCTGATACCTAACACGATTATACAGATAATTTATGTTAGTATCGATTATTTTCAGTTGTATTCATATGACAATAAATTGATTAATTAAACATTTTTATCAGCCATATAATGTGTATCCAGTGATTCCCGAATTACCCGATAATCGTTTATTCGGTCTACAATAATATCCAATAGTGAAGTAGCACATGAGTATTTGATTAGTTATCCGGATTATCAATTATGGTTAGAAATACCCGAAGTATCTATTAGTTCAGATAATTAAAAGCCAGTACTGATGTAATAGCGGGGAAATGAAATGAGATGTCGTACTATGCCAATCCCGATAATTTCATACATAATGAGAAAGTTTATCGTAATCGAAGGTTTCTATTCGTTTTTCGTTATTTTATGAATAAATTTATTTGTTGTCAATTTTTTTGGAGTCATTTTAAGCCATTTATTACTGTTATCGTTCTGTCTGTTATTTCGGAACATCTCTTAATGCAAATATAATATTATACCATTAACCCGGCTTTCAAGACAGAGCTTTTTGACTCTGCGAGGAATCTCTCTACTACAAGAAGAGAAAATTCACGGAAAACCCTTTCATTACAAAGAAACCCTTTATTCTGTTAGGCGAAGATATTAAATTTGTACTATACCGGCATTTTCTATTCAACAAAGTTTCGAGTGTTTGTTTTGGAAAGCTATTATCGAGCTTTGTTATATCCTTTGCTTTATGTTACGAATTTGAATATTCATAAAGGTTAAAGAGAATATAAATAATTTCGACGTATTAATTTGTCAAATTAACAAAAACTGTTTACCGTCGACGGGATGTAAGATAATCGCTTATTTTCGCTTGGACCTTGAGATAAATGAAAATATTTTGATGTATGTATATTTTACATTTGCTAATAAATAGTCTTAGCCAATTATTTACAATTACTAATATATTACCATCCATTTACCGGCGTGAAAGCTCTGGGTATGTTTTATCGTTAGTAGAATTTGTAAATGGGCTTTTGGCCTCTATAAATAAGCCAGCCAAACTTCTACCTGGCGCAGGTTTGTGCGGAAATACCCTAAGAACAGAGCTACCCATTGAAAGTTACAAGAAAGTAACAATTATCGAATAACTTACGTCATTTCCGGGAAGTTAATTGGGTAACTTAAATTTATATACATTCTTATATAGTACGATGTTTTTTATAGTTCAATAATGGCGTCATAGAATGTTTATACATTTACTTACAGTAGAAAACGTTTGACTAAAAAAGCGATTATTAGTTAACTCGAAATAATATTTTAGTCCTGTCAAAATATGTAATTTCATACTGACTTACTCTCTGGTGACTATTTAATCTATAATAAACAATGGAGAGAAGGTTATCACTTTCCATTGATAGTATTGATACCATTCTAAACAAATGAAATTACCTATTATCAGATATTTCAATCTGTCGGCACTCAAAACATTTCGTTTTTCATTTACAAACTGTATTTTTTTCGGTATTATAGTGATATACTTAATATGCGAATTAAAATATCAACATTTTTATGTGTTTCATCATTGTGGTGTTCTTTGATAATTTTTGGACATAAATAATATAATTTGAGACCAATCTGTAATAAATCGTCAATGTATAATCTTTACGAGTATATCTTAACTCGTCTTTTATTATGACATCAAAAATATTGTTCAGTTTTTTTTATTGACATTGAAAGTAACACAATATCATTTTTGTTCTCATGGTTTCGTATTTTATTTCTTACCAAACGATTTCCATTGTATTTGTATATTAATATAGAATCAAACTAAGTCCGTGACTAAATATTTTCTTTATACTTGATCGGTACTTTATTCAATTCTCTTATTTAAACACACATCTTGTGTAACCTGGATACGACGAGTGTCTAGTAAAATCTTACTTGTAATGCAGTAAAAGTAATATTGTTTACCAGTTTCAATGTATTTTTTGGCAACTACGTAATCGATTTTCAAGGAATTTTCTTTTCTCCTCACCTATTTCAATCTTCTTTCACCACTCTCCTGTCGGCAAATACTGGGTCATGCTAAAATATTTTTAACTTGGCAGTTTTTGAAAACGAATTGTTGTGGCGTATAACGTGTATAATTCTAAGGAGATACACGCATTCTTCATATCCTTTAAAATGAGTTTTCGTGTTTTGGCTTTATATTTGTTTGTAGTAATATTATCTTAACTTTCTAGCTGATATATAGGGATATATCGTTGTTTGATCGATAATTGTTCGATTTCGATCGTTTTTCACATTATTATACATGTGAAGGTATTTCGGAAAATCGTTACTCCGCTAATGGATCAGTGATATGAATAATTCTTTTTATACTTAAAAGTACTTTCGATCTAATTATTATACTAATATACTTTTTGTTTAGTTTTCTATTTTTATTTTATAATTCAATAGTCATTTATTCTCATAAATAAAAATATATGTCAATAATTTGTTTCTAATATTTTCTAAATACGGCGTGCGTTCTGTATGTATTCCAAGCCGAATTTGTTTGGACGTAATTTTAATTTGTCTGTCAGTTCATATTTAACAGTAAACGAGAGCGGTCGATAACAATTTATCATGGACCATCTAATGCCGCAATAAGGTGTTGTAGTTATTAAAATCTTTTATTTAGATAACTGTTCAATTGTAAAAAAAATGGAATGTCTCCATCGCGCTTGTTGCAACACTGATCATAAACTAATTTTGAATGAATTTTGTGGTCCATTTACTAAACCTGGGATACATGCGGTTGAAACATTCGTTTTTCATTATCGTATGAATACACGGAAACTATTTGATATCGCGATGTAAAATTGTTTTTAAAATTCTTAACATTTTATTTTATATAATTGTAATGGCATCCTGCCATGAAACTTTCAGATCAAGCCGTGTAATGTGTGCAACATTACCCAGTCAATTAATAAAATCGCTCTCCATGCATGCATTAACATGTAAAAAATGCCGTATTTTGTAACGCTTTTTGTTTTACATGAAACATAGTAATTTTTACATACATAATTCTCTCGAAAGGCGTATACTAGTATATTATGTATAGTTACGTATATCAGAGTATGCTTCAATGGAACAAATTGTTTCGTTTTTCAGCCCTTACGTACTAATTCTATGACAATAATACGTAGCCGCTTCAATAATACAACCCATTTTACACGTGGGAAAATTCCTTTGACAGCTTTTTATAATCGTGTAACCGAATGATGTTTTTTTTGTTACGATTTTATTTTGAAATAAAACGCACTGATCAAAATTTTATGATACAATTTATATGGTACATGACTTTTTGTATAAACATGTCAATCTAATTTTACGATTGCGATGACGTAAATTTAAATGTATCAAAGCAAGAATAATATTGATTGTTGAAAAAAATCAAGCAATCATTATTCACCGAGATTGCGTAGGTAATTAATGATACTATACTCGTGTATATATATATATATATATAAGTTCTCTAATTAATGAATAATTCATTCTTTTTGTACCAAGTTGCAATATAAAGCTTTGGCTTTGACCCAGTGCATTCAAAAAGCTCGGCTACCAATGAATAGCTAGCTACTTTACGACAAGAATACATTCAATTCTTCTCGCTATAAATAATCGACATTGACTCTGAAGATTTGTTTGAGACGAAAATACACCAACTCGTTTCACCGAGCCAAGTTCCTACGATCTAGAGATTAATTCCACCAGAAATAATATTCTCTCCACTCTTAACTTGTGCATTTTTTCGTGGACATTCAAAGAAAACAACTGCCCCAGATATTATGAATTTTAAGTTTCCTAAGAAAAAATATATCATATTATGTTTTATGTGTATGAGTGAATTATGGCCATTCCATTGATAATTTATTTTAGTACAGTTGTAAAATAAAACTACTCAACGTAGTAAACCTAAATTTATTCCCCTTCTACCAATACTCGATACCGCAGGTCGAAAAAATCTTGAATTTCCAGGATACGCACTTCTATAGAACATACATATCGTAATCCACAGTGCGTTTCGTAATCGTTGGCTTTTGCGTATTGATGGAAGTAGTAGCGGAGAAATATAAGTATTTAGGTAGATATATTTTTATTCGCCACACGTAAACGGTATCCAAGACAAGAGCTAGACAAGATCAAAATGTTTGTGCAAAAATCACTGTCGGTGTATAGTGTGCGCGAATAGTTACGGTCTCTGGTTTAGAGATACGCGTACAACTGTCACCTCGTGGACGAAATCCAATTTTGCTTCAATTATCGTTTAGAATGTCTTGAAAAAGTTTCTGCCATGCTATGCTGCACTGAAGCAAAAAGCTATTCTATGTATATGTGCAAATTTTGGACACTCATCCCTAAAAACTTGCCTATTTTGATGACGGGACAGTATATTCAAGTACATGCATAAAACACCCATATCTTATATACTTTCTACCGTTTCATTGTGTATCTTCATTGTAACACACTTATCATATTTTTATTATTAAAGCTATCCAAAAACAATGATACGTCTTATTGCCAAAGGAATACGCTATGTTTAATGAATCCAAGTACCAACTTGGCTCAGATCCTCTTACCCTGAGATATACTGATTTGTCAGTATTCATATTACATTTTGTTAAGAAGCTGACTGACATTGTGACATACACTCGAAACATACCAGCGTTGCGACAAGATGTCCAATTACTATGGTCGCCCACGTAAACTAAATTATTTCATCCGACCGCTTCTTTCTTGGCCTCCTGCCGAGGCGTTGTGAATACCGCATCACCATTGTATCGCAGATCCATTAATTTAAACGATTCTCGCATGTTTGTAAAAAATACACGCCTCGTGAACCATAACTCTTACGGAATATTGACCGTATATATAATTATCAACAGATAGTAGAAATTATTGTGTTTTAATAATATTTGAAAAGGCTGCATTTGGTTTTGACCGGATACATAATTATGTGAGTCCCAGCTATTCCGCATGAAGTTGAAGCTTGCTCCAGCAAGTCATATTCTCGAAGTGCATTCAAGCACGTTATCTCCGCCGCTTGTCATGGGGTAATTTGGATCCAGACTGACAAGGTTATACATTCCATTAGTTTTCTTTGCATTGCTTTTTAAATCAACATACGACGAAATTTTGCGCTGCCTATCAATGATCTCTCGGACGCCATTAATGCAGAGGTCTAATATGACAGCGTCATCGGCATATTTTCAGAGTCTGTTAAAATCAAATGCCGCCTATTCAACGCTTGCGTATTGACGGTATGGTAGCGAATCATGGCACCTTACAAATAATACTGGTGGTACGACTATACGCAAAGCGAGGTGATAAGGGAACACCCCATGCAGCCTCATCAGATCCAAAGTTAACATGATACTGTGGAATTGTTGAAATTGCCTGTATTGCATATCAACCGGGCATTCCTCTTTAAGTCGATTGGATTCCGTCGTCCCGGAATGCCGTTAAATATCATCCACAAAGTGTATTCAGTGGAGCTACGGGATGCTGGCATGGCATATGAGGTTGCGGAAAAGCGACAGGGACTTATATAGGCGACATGGTGTTCAAATTATTCGGCTGAGAGGTGTGACATAGTTTTATAAGAAAGATAATATGGAAGTAAATTCTTGAAACTAAATAATTTATGTACTGAAGATATTATTTTCTAATTTAAGATTATTTCTTAGTATTAACCCATTATGTCCTATTTTCTCTCATCTGTAATGAGTATATCTTTGTTCGTATTTGATTAAATAGAAAACCTTCAATTTCAACGATAAAGTTGCCTTCACTTTTAACTTGAAAGCGAAAATCAAAAAACGGTTTCTAAATTATCTCAAAATATTAGTAGCTGGAGTGGAATTGGGTTTTCGGAAGCTGTTCTACTTTTCCCAATGGTGGGAAAAAGCTTGCTAAACTCGAAACGTTACACCGATAACAAAACTGCTACGTTTTTTTATGATGGTGATTTTTAAAATTTGAATAGCGTATAATGAAAATACGAATAATATATTATTTAACAAAACAATAATGCTTGGTGCCATAAGGCTAGAATTTTCAAAAATGTGTAAAAAGGAATACAAGTAATATTGTTTACCATCAGTTAGTTCTTGGTGGAAAATCACAATATCACAGTTTTTTTTACATTTTTCCAAAAATATATATCTAGATCGGTTTCGTTTGTTACAATATTTTCATCATATCAGTTTTTGTACGGTCTTAATTTTTATGAAATATGTTTTGTGAAAATGTGTTACTATTTCAAAATATAAAGGTATTTCAAATAGGCACTGGGGCGCCAATGAAAAAATATATATATTGGTAGAAATTGGTTAGAAATAGGTGGTGTTAGAAGAGGTTAGAGATAGAAAAACTTAGAAAACGGTGGGGGAGTCGGCCATAAACCAAATCAATCGTAGCGCATTGTCATCATCTTCATCAACAGCGATATTTATGTGCTACTAATTAGATGACAGAATAATATATTAGTGTTTTAATTTGTTCAAATCTTCTCTTGGCACATAACTTATTTTTATCTGTTTTCTGTGTATATTATCTATATATATTTCTTCCAAATATGTTGATCATGTTTTTCAATACAAGAATCTTAATAAATTACGCTACGAAATGCCAAGTGGACTGGGAAATTGAATATTTCATGTCAAAATTAATTATCCAGTCTCCGTTGACACAAAACCGGTGGCGCGATGAAGAAGACACATAAATCATTTAAATGAATCGCATGGAGACACGAAATAGATTGTCGAATGACCCTATATCTAGAAATTGGTGATGCGTAAAAGCAAACGGCTATCTAGTTTTTATGAATAATTGATTAAATTATCGAGATTAACTTAAGCCGGTCGAGTCCGGTCTGTTTATACAGCTAATGGTGAAGATTCGCTTTGCATCATTTGTGAACCGATAACGCTCAAAGTTAAATAAAGTTACTGTCAATAAAATTAAGTTGTATCTCTTGTGGTTTTGCACTGAACACAGATGAGCAGTTTAACGTTGAATTAATCTAACAATTTTAGTAGTAATTTAGTAAGTAAGTAAAGTAGTTTATTCAAGCGTTTAATCAGGCTACACTTAATATTTTTTTCTCGGGTGAATTCTCACAACATAGCACGCTATTCCTTGTAATACAATAATTAATAAATAAAACGCAAGCCTAAACGTAACACTTTCTAAATATATTTTGTAAGCTTTTTGATACTGAGACAAAATTTTGAATATTTTAAACAAATCATGTTTATTAATTTTCTCAGTAAGGACGACTTATATATGTATGTTCTTCCTTTATTTAATTTTAGATTGGGGTGGTTCGCGAAGATTGGTTCATGCAAATATTATATAAGCGCAAGTCAATGAGAAACAAAAATGAATAATCCTTTAAAAAAAACACATTTTGTACCGATAAATATGCATATTATGAGTAGCATACAGTAGAAGCTTGCCGAGCCGCATACGACCAGTAGGTCGTAGGTTTTCGTATGAAGACTCTATGATGTTTATCTCTGACGAGCATGTAGGTGGCATGAGTCGAATATTCCATTTTAGATTTGTATGGTTTGCAAGGATACTTGGATCCTAATCACCTAAGGATTTGATGAACACGTTCTTGTATTTGTTAAGCACCGATTTCCGAAACTGCGCAGCCTTTTCTTTCCTTCGAAGTGTCAGAATTTTCTGTTATAAATTTAGTAAGAAGGAATTAATCGCGTACTTTTCAAGCATTATTAGATAGCCCCTTAATATGAATCATTACGATATTCGATGACTTAATCTGTCCAACACTCATAAAAGGCCTAATGGATATATCCATGAATTGTATTAAATATTGTGATACTCATAATTTATACATTTATAATTATCTTGGCGTATTTTATATTAAGTGGATAAAAAATTAATTGCATTGAGATATCGTTGAATTTGGCTCTTGGGTAGTTAACAAAGCCCCACACGGTTGGCGCTCAGCCAAAGGGGCGGTTCTACCATGTGCACAGTTAGTTTTAGTTATGCAATGCTCTCTGACCTAAATCGAGATGTTTTTCCTCTTGGAATCGCGTTCAAGCGAGTATTTTGTATTGTAATCTACGAGTATATGTACATACTCGGATATTTCCCGCCCTCATTTCACCGATTCACAATACATTTACGGATGAACTCGGAAAATCTATGTACCCAGAGAATTGATCCATATCTAACAAGCTGTATTTTATTGTTCTTTTACATATTTTATTCGCTGTGTATATTAGTGCGTGAAACCCTGCATTTTTCGATACAGATGCTAAATAAAATTACATTACTGCTTTATTTAACTTTGATTTGAAGATGTAGCAACATGGCAGATGATCTGAAGCCAATTTTAGATGATGTAATATACAAACCAAAAGAATATATAGTAAGACCATTTTTGAATTAAATTAACTGTGAATACCGTTGTGTGAATAATTTTTTATGTGTTATCATTTTTTGAAGAGTTGCTGTTTTTTTATTTATGCACCTATTATACCAGTGGTTCTCAACCGGTGCACCGCGAGGTTGTTGCAGGTGCACCGCGAAAAAAATGGATAAAAGGAAAAAATCCGCAAAATAGTGAAAACCGAAAAAGTAGTTGGCAAAATTTACCGAGCATACGACTGAACAAGATGTTTTTGATTCTATTTCTTCATATTTAGAACAATTTAAAATATCGTGG
>JAPMAG010000951.1:0-13455 GCA_036584685.1 Rhyacophila sp. Rhy_31_5 | reverse complement strand
ATGATTCTAGGAAGAGCATAAAGGAATTATTCAATGCTTCTTCAACTTTTTTTTTTGATAACATATTTTTTTGTAATGTTTACGAATTTTTTTCTATCCTAAAAATATATGTTATAATTGTTATGACTTCTACATATCATTGATATATCTATGTAGTATATATATAAAAAAAATAACAACATTCTATTATAAAATAAAAGAATGACATTGAAAATAAGGCATCTGTTAATGTTTAAATTGTCAGTTATTTGCTCAACCAATTTCGTACATATCCGGTTTTCAAATGCACATAAAAAAATGTGTGTAAATTTTTCCAGCTACGGGATTCGAATCCATGACCCCCGGTTCACGAGTCCAGGGTGACATTTAATTTTATCCTATTTTTAATTTGCAACGTTTTCAAGATGATTACTCTATGATGCTGCATTGAAAGGAAAAGTTATCTCCAAGAAGAGTTTGGAATCAATAGTAATACCCTTGTGAGCACATTATCTATTTTATGGAAAGGCTCAGTCAAAAGTATCTATGACAAAAGTTTCAGACATTGATGATGAAGAAAGTATATAAACTCAAAAAACCCATACCCTGTAAATCCTATTTCATATCTCTTATAAAATAAACCTTTCATTATGGTTTTTTATTATTATTATTTATGGTATATTTCTACTAGCCTCTGCTTCGAAGAGGTTTGTCAAAATAATTCCGATTAAACGCGGCCATTTATTAATACTTTATAGTTACCTCTATGGCTTCATCGATCTTTTCTTTGACCTTAGACTTAGTTTCTAAAATATCTTTGATGATAAATTCTTTCTTTTCTCTTATTCTCAATCCCGTAACCTGCTTCTGGTGACGAAAATCTTTGGCAAGATTCTCTCCCTTGAGTCGTAATTTTCGTTCTGTGTTACGCAGCTTCTCCTTATTCTTCTCGATGACATCTTTTAAAATCTGAGTTTGCTTTTCAAATTCGTAGATATGCTTCTTATCATCGGAAGAATGAGTTCTAGCCAGTAAGTTTCCGCCGAACGCACAGGAATATAACAATCTAGGTCGCCTGGCATCTGGGTTTATGAACGTTCTCGTCTTTCTAAGAGATACTATTGAAATATTGGATATCTTAAAAAATAAACTCCTAAATTCATATAATTTCGTAAATGAATTCATAATAACAATATTGACAGTTCTATAACCTAGTTATAAAATTCCACATTACTTTTGACATATTATGCAAAATTTCAATGGTACCAATTTAGCAAAATAAACAGAAGCTATATGATATAGACCAGTGATTCTTAACCGGGCGCCAGCGTCCCTTTGTGGGCGTTTTAGAGGTCTGGCGGGACGTTTATAAATTTTTAGCATTTAGGGGGCGATGCAGGAGTTCGAGTGGGCATTATGTCAATACAGAAAAATTTGGTATGCTCAATTGGTGCGTACACTGCAAACATCGCCACTGTAAATAATACGTAGCCGATACCATGTTGCGTCTGACAGTTTGGCGTTTGACAGTTAGCGCCGCGTCACATGAAAGAGAGAGACAACATGTGCGCATGGGCATATATTATTTTTTCTATATCGTGGCGTTGAGTCGTGCAAAGCGATTTTGTTGCTTAATACCACAGAACATATAATAATACGTAATACACATTAGTCATCTGTCAGTCCATTTAGACAGATAACGAATGATATTGAATAATACTTTTTTATTGAAATAATATTATAGTGAAATCTGAAATTAATCACGTGTTTTATCTCTATTTCTAAGTCTATTGCATAAAATACATACACAGAGAAAAGTGTGAATTTTAAATTTCATTTCCATGGGGGAGTGGGGCGCTGATTAATTTTATTCTGGTAAAGAGGCAATTCTTTCAATGCGGCTTAAGAAAAAAAGATATAGACGAATTTCTGAATTAATGAAATTTGCGCAACAAAACATTTTTTTTTTACCTGATAAGCATATTGTTATTTTTTTCTGCACATCATTTAGTTTAATCTCAAATATTTCACAAAATTTACCGAATTCAATAAATGGAAAACTGCTCAGTATTTATTACTTTCAAAACAATTACCGTATACAATTGAGATAATATTGATAGCACAACATTTTAAAATAAATAATTTATTGAATGCGAGATATACAATAATATATAATACAACAATTTATAAACGCTTTGAGATTTTTTTTCTATAAGTTGTCTAATTATTTGTAATATAATATAGTGAAATTGAAGATTCTTATAATTATTTAAGGCATCCTTAATTTTTGTTATATGTTATCACAGAACATATAATAATATATCTTTTCATAGGTTTATAAAAAATAGATACCCGCCAAAGATATATAATGTACCTATCTCTTATCTGTACATGGCAATTTTTTTACAAAGCAACATAATAATATGAATACATACAAAAATAACAGCTGATTATTTGTCATTGTGAGTGGTAGATGTTGAATCTGGGGCAGTGTTATGGCAATCCGTTGTTTCGTATAAATATAATGACATTAGTTTTACGTCGTATCATTTAAGGTCGGCTTATTTTATTACTTGGCATTTCTGTCTTACCGTTTAAAATACATATTTTGATTAAACTCCACTGAAATTAAAAATAAAGATTTATTGTGAATGTAAACAAGTCCAAAGTTTTCTAATCTAAATCGGAACAAATGCGAAAAATATGACGATTAATTTGAATGCCCTTGCTGATATGGAATTGAAATATATTCTATCTTTGTGTAATGAAATACCCGAAGATAGAATTGATGTAAGTTGAATTTATACTGTATTATTATTGAGTATAAGGTGGCGCCTGTCAAATGTTTTTTTTATAAATTTTGTTTTGATTTTAGGAATTGTCATGTTACTTTGATGACGGGAACACTAGTCATGCAGAAGAGCTCAGTCCATCAACTTTTTCGGATACTTCTATATCATTTCTCAGGAATCACATTGCAACTAATCCGTTGTCGATAATGCAATATTTATTGAGAGTAAAATCTTCAAAATTTTCTAAAAACAAAGAGAACGCACGAATAGCGGAAGAAATAATGATAGGAGAAATAATCTCATTATTGGATATCATATTACTAGATTGTACAAATACTAATAATAATTTCAAGGTAGGATGTTTGTTGTCACTTCTCTCGCAACTGGATATTGAATATAGTAAAATAAATGTAGATGACATCATTCATAAATTGTACAAAATAAAAATGTCTGGATATAGCAAAGAAATATATTTGAGTCTTATTGCAAAAAATGATAAACACTTATTGTCAGCTCTGAATGCTTATGAAATGCATGACCCGGCTCAGTTTAAATGGATTTTGGAACCAAATAAAATGATACAGCTCTGTTTTGGTTTCAACAAACACTGGCTGATGGAAATCGTTCTGAATTGTATCAAATGTCTAGAAGAAGGAGGAGATACGCCTTTTCATTCTAGGCCTTTGGGAAATAAATTGTGGCAGCTTGTTTTAATCTATGTCATCAATAATTGTTCCCCCAATGTCAGTATTCAAACGACCATAAACAAACTCGAAAAAGTATTTTTGATTTTGGAACCTCAAAACACTGAAAGCAAAATGCATTTCTATATAAATGAAGTGTATAGAGAATTTAACATTTTGAAATTTTGTATTTCGAACTCAAAGAGAAATTTGTTTTATGGATGGTTTGAAAAACTACGAAATCACAGTGCTCTCTCTGTCATTTCACAGACTTGTGATTTGTCTCAGTTAGATCGCTTCAAAGTCAAGCAGGCGCTTACAGTTAATAAAGATTTACTTTCAAAGTTAAATATTGAAAATCCAAAACGTAAAGACACATTTTCATGGGACATAATGACGTATAATGCCTATTGCACGTTATCAACGATAATTGATACAATATTTATGGGTGTCAATGAATTACCAGAATCGACCATCGGAAATAACTTAAATGAGGCGAAAATCATGATATCTAAGTTGTATCCGATCTCATACAGATTTGAAATATTGCAAAATATATTTTCTTGTCTATTTTTACGGCATGAATATTTTTTAACTGAAGAGAATCTATCTGAACAAAATATTGCATCTCAGTCTGAAGGATCGTATTTCACTTTTGAAAATATAAAGTCAAAACGTGCGGATAATAGAGGATTTATATGCCGCCCAATACTGGTGAAAGAGATACTATCAATTATAAAAGACTGTTTAATTGATATCCAAGCCAAATATCCATACTTCAATACTATGGAAAATGAACAAATGAATTCTGCTTCTTTTAATGAAGAAAAATTTAAGAAGTTTGAGTATTACGTTTCCAGCGCAATGTGGAGATGGAAGTTGATCACTAATCTTCAAGTCGATTTGGACTCTAAAGTTTTAAGCATTTCTTTGTACGATAATATTTCTGAGCAAACGAGTGATGAAGACGATGCGTCTAGATCATTACCTGTGAAAAGAAAGTATAGAACGAAAAAACATCGCAGTAAATCTGATAGTGGCAATTATCAAGAAAGCCAACCTACCTTAGAATGTGAGTCATACTAATCACTAAAAATTTAATTATTTACATGTGACCCCCATATAATATGGTTGTAACATTCCTAAAAATACTGATTTTAAATTCAAGATTTTTGAAACATGATACTTCGGCGGTCTTTTTAAAACAATCCAAAATCTGTCGTTAATAATTCTAGTAAATTAAATATATTTTATGGGGTGCTGTTTTACTTCCGATACATCTTATTATATTTCGTCACCATCGTAGGTGAGTGTGCAGCGTGTCCGACTCACCATCCTATAGCGAATACCGTAGCTAGCAAAAACTACACAGGTTTTTTATTATGTAAATTTGAAACCAGGACATTGAAAAAATTGGTTTAGCATAACTGACAATTGTTACTTGCAAAAAATTTCCCAAAACAATCTTCACATTGTGGAGGTTGATATGCTTTGTTTCCGAACGGATATGTTTTAAAGAAAGAAGGACTTTATAAGGGCCTACAAATTAATTCACTAAAAAAATTTATTTAATTTACCTTTAATAATGGTTGAATATTGATATCTACTTGGTTTTTTTTTTCAATCAATACATCAACGATATGACCTTTTGGTCCTATGTGCTTAAGAAAACTCTATGTGCTATTTGCAGCCATGAAATTACTGCCTATCTAAGTTGTAAACTTTATATAAGTATTTTATTATTATTAGGTTTTTGACTTACACAACATTTTTTTCTTTTATTATTTATTGTATTTTCTTCTTCAGCTGACCGAAGCCCAACTCTTACTCATTCCTGTGAAGAAACCGACTTCATTTCAATGTTATTATCACCTCCAAGTAGTATGTTGGCTCTCTGCTTGGAAGCGGGTGATTTTTCAAAAGCGAATCGAATATTGGAGGTATAATATTTCCTTTGTATGCAAAGGATATGGGTCATAAGTATCAAATTTAGTTTATCTTACTGGCAAATTAAAATATTTTCTAGCCTCCTGCAAAATATGGTTTCAATATTAATACACGACAAGTCTGGTGACTTAATTGAAAATCTGGTATACAATAAAAATAATGTTGCCATTACTTATTTCGCTTTGGTGATAAATGTTGCTAATAAAATAATAACATATGAAGCGTCTAGTTACAAAAAGCGATATACGCGCATTTCAATATTTTCGGCAAACAGTGTTTTTATGTTTTAAGGCCAAATTTTGTTTTATGTTACGATTCTTTATTTTTATAGTATACTATGTCTAAGTTATAACAAAATTATGCCTGAGCATAATGCATGAGTTGATAACCTTTAAAATTAAATAAATATTTAAATGCGCATGGAATCAATCCGATTTGAGATATTCCAATTCATGAACATTTCACTTTTTATTTTTAGTTTAGTTTACGAGTATATTGGGTTTTGGAACATAAAATTTTCAAACATAGTGTAAAATTAAGCGCAGAAGGCGAACCTATTTTTTTCCCCATTTTTACAAAATGTGCTTACATCACTTTTTGTAACAAGACGCTTCGTGTCATACATTTTAATTGATTTCCTAATTAAGGATTTTCTTTGGTTTTAAAACCTTCATATATATCAGTTCAAAACTGAAAACATGCTGCAGTTTTATTTCTCTGAAAAATATCTTGTGCACTATATTACACAATACCAATTATTTTGTACAGCAATATGTTATGAAATTTCTAAACAATGATTTTAACATTAATTTTTTTCCACACAATTACAATTTAGCTGTAATTGTTTAAATATTGGTCACACACTGTGGAAAGTGTGAAAAAATTCATCCTAAATATAATACTGCATATGTGAGCTTGTGAGGGATGTGAGCTTGATATAATCTTGTTTATGTACCATTCTTTGGTTCTATGAAAATACTATTTGTATTATAAATGTCCGCATGTTGTATTTGAGAGTGAAAGGAACTTTCGTTTCTTTCCAGATATTTGATATGAATGACTCTGAAGCGTCGATTGAGGTGTCATTCACGGAACAGTTTTTGGCTGTGGCAGACCAAATACGAAGCTACGCCATATTATCTTATCCTAATACGGGAGACGACATTGAAAAAATTACCGGCATGTCTATCGTTTCGGCGGCCGTGGTCAGCTCGGTGGAAACCTTCCTATCGACCCGCAGGGTCTCATTCAACCATCAGTTGGCCGAACTAGTTCACACGTTTCCCAAGCTTCAAATATACGACCACTGCAATTCGTCCTTGATTTCAATAACGGATCTGGTCATTTGCACCGGTATAGACAGGAGAATCACGTACGGGCTCGTGAACGTGGCCGAAAAAAAGTGTCAGGAAATGAAAGTGACCCCGGAACTCGACACAAAAGAGTATAACTATTTACTGTTTTTAAAAAATATGATCAATATTATTTATGATATGAATCAGAACTCTGAAACTATGAAGAGTACGGGAATTTGTGAAATTTTACGAACCGATAGAGTTCCGATTAAGTTTAGAGAGTTCGTTCAGCAGAAAGACAGTTTGGAAAAAATAGCTGATATTTACACTCAGTTAAATAATTATTCAGATGGAAGAATAGACGAAAATTTCACTCTCAATATTCACTCGACCAAACAATTTTCAACATTGGCGAATCTGACAGGAAAAAATATTTTTAATTTATATGACACCGCTGAAACAGGGCAGAAGAAAAAAAGCAGCCCGATGTATTTGAAGGCGTTTTGTACGTATTTAAAAAATATTACTCGGTTCATGTATTTAAATAATGATTCGTCTGATGACACGTCGAGTGACAAAGACGTCAGCGTGAATATTTTGAATCTACACTTGCACAACATAATTGGGGATTTGATTTATGAAAAACAGGTTTCCATAGAGAGTATTGAGCCGATATGTAAAAAACTAGGTATCAATCTTATTCACAAATTGGTTTTAAATTGCTGTCCAATCATTTCGTGCTCTCCGATGTCCTATTGCTACAAAGATGTCGATTTCATTGAACTTATCGACATAGTCACTACGTGTGATGGTAGCACAGATTTCGCAGTAAATGAAGAAAAACACGATACGTGTGCATCTTATCGTGCGCCCAATAAGGAGGTCGGAACGTATGTTCTGGTACACAATTGGGTCATTGCCAATCTTGTCAGGAAAATTCATTACGATTCGACCGAATACGTTTTACAACAAAGCTTGGACGCTCGAACGAAGTACTTAGACATATATTTACAAGAAGACAGATTTGATATTTTAAAACAGCTCTACGACAATAATAAACCGATAGCGGCTTTGCAGACCTCGTGTGATTTAAAACTCGTTATGAAGAATATTAAGACACTCATAAATAAAAATGACTTAGAGATGTGTCTGCACATTATAGACGCGTTGCCGGAGCGTCAGTTTTTCATGCATGAAAACTTAATTGCATTGAAAGATCATATCATGCTTAAATTGTGTACCAAAGAAAATGATAAAAATAATTGGAAGTATTTTATCAGTATCGATGATGCTGAATTGAAAGCGGCAAATATAATGCGATGCTTTGAATCGTGGTCATTCCTCGGAGCTACGGAAGCTCTGCAGCATATTTGCTGCACTAAAGCTTTCTTGAAACACGTGGATGTCGTGGACAAATGTCGAGAATGGCTCGGCCGGATACCCGTTTATGAGAAGGTCAGGATATCAACTAATTCATGTAAACGTAAAGCATTTGATAATATTGACCACTTTCTGGTCAATTTGTTTTCAAAAATCATTTATTTTTCGCAATTGACACAAAAAAATAAACGGTATTCAGATTTTTTAACCTTTCCGTGCACAGCAATATGTATTCGTAAAATTTTATTTCCAAATAATATTTGAGAAACACTGTAAGGATATACTAATTAGTATTATTGGAAAGCAAACCTAGTTACCACTTTATAATCCTGGTGCTAATAATCTGGGCTGATATATTGTAATTTAATTTTGAATATATGTATTTTTTAACATACTAATTGTTATCTTTGTTTCCAGATTACAGAATATTTTCCAGGAACCACGTGGATATCAATCTACAATTTGTCTGAAGAAGATCCAGAACTTGTACTTCAGTCGTTGATGGATAGGCAAAAGGTTATAATAATCTATGTTTAAATTTTTATAAGTTTCAAGAATAAAACATTGTTTACCCGATTGAGTGCAAGAAGTAACTCATATAACTTAAAATGTAGTTTACTAGATGAATTTGAATATTTTGCATGATTTTAAATATAAAAACGCAGAGATATGACTATAATATGATCATTAAAACTAAGTCATGACAAAAAAACGTTGAATATATGTGTAAAAGAAATATAAGGTTCTATTTTTGGTTAAAAATTCACACCTGCCGGGTTGTGACATTATATCTGGCACAGAAAGGGTTAAGTTGACATCTTGCAAACCTTCCTCATGTGGAAATTTTAAGATTTTCTTTAGAATGAAAAAGTTACTTGGAAATGTTAAAAAAAAACAGTTTAATCCATCTAAATTATTACTTATTACGAACCCGAAACGGTTGAGCTAATAATTGATAATAATCACTCGTAAAAAAACTGTCAAAACAATCTTCACATTGTAGAGATCCATTTACTTCGTTTCGGAGCGAATATGGTTAAAAGAAAAAATATTACTTACTATTTTGTTTCTGAGAAACTGTTATTAAACTTTAAATAATCCCTCAGATCGGAAAGACTTGCTACGGGCTACTTAGGTAATAATTTTAGCTGTTTCAGTTTTATGAGAACAATTTTTTTTAAAAATAAATCGTGAAAGTCTGCAACATGTTAAACTATGAATATTTAACCCTTTCGCTCCTCTAATGAGTAGCTTCATACATATGCTATGAACAATGATATCGTGTTTTCATTTGAAACGTTAAAGTTGTAATTTTTTTAAATCATATCTGCTCCAAAGGCGACAATATGAATCTGCACAATTTAAAGATGACCCGGTTTCAAATGCACACGAAAAAATCTGGAAAATTTCATCAGTTACAGAATTCAAACCTGTAACCTTTGACTCGTCAGTCATATGCGCTGTCCACGGGGTGATTAATAAATTTATGTAAATAGAAATGACAGCTTTTCAGAAATTTACTCTCTGGCAGATAGATATATGGTTATAAAGTCACTGATATTAATATTCGTTTTGTTGTATTACAACTTATAAATATATAATATGTTTGTTTTCAGTTTGATCTGTGCCTCAAATGGAGTGAACTGCACCAAATATCAGAAAACATGAAAAACCTGATCACTCTTAGTCTATTAAAACATTGGTTCTCAATCACGAGTGATAGACCTATATCCGAATTGAAGCGTCTTTTATCTGAAGTTGAACGAAAACAGGCAGTGACTCTGTGCGAGGAAATGATTACCAAAGTTCGAGACCTGCAAGTGTTGAAGATGATAGTTGAGTTTGTGACGGCGGACAGCTCTTTTTCAAATCAGTATGAGAATCTTCGCATCGGTGTTGAAATGTTAATGGAAATGGAGGAAAATGAAAAAGTTTTCTTTTGGAGTATCATTCAAAAACCACTCCTGATAATAGAACAGTATCTGATGAATACGAAATTGGAAAAATTAGCAAAGCTCTTGAACAAAACAAAATGTCTACTTAAAAGTGATCAGTCCGGTGACAAGTTATATTATGATATCTCTCTCATTAACACGTTAACGATATCAGTCAATGCAGTCGACGCCCTTCTGAAGATATATGCTGAAAAATCATTGAATTTCAAATCGACAGACAGCAGGAGTGGGGAGAAATATTCCAATAGCAGACAGGACGATATGATTTTGCAGTCGATCGACTCAATCAATTTTGTCGGGAACGCTGTGAAATTTGTCATGCCCGAGTTCCCACCGCCTAGAGAATCCTGGGCCCCTGACAATTCCAGTAATTGCTGCATGTGTTGTCGGAGAACAATCTTCTCCATCGTCGTTAGGAGACACCATTGCCGTCGTTGTGGCAGATTGATTTGTTATTCGTGCTCAAGACACAGGCTACAGGTATGGACTATTTTAAGTAAATTATGTAATACTTTATTTAAATTTTGCTTACACTGATCTATTTGCTATTTTAAAACATAGTGCCTCTGCATTTTTATTCTACTGTCTTCCAAAACAAAACAACATTTGATTTATGCAATACACCTAGAATTTTTAGCTTCATGATTTTAACAACTTTATGCTAGTCAAAGTATCTTGGGTTTTTTTAGTTTTTATTAAACACCAATTGGTTATAAGTACACGGTTACATGTAATTCAGGTTAATCAAAAATTGTAACTCCCTAAAAAATCACGCGTGTGTATTATTGTGACCATTAACCGATTAAGTGCCAGAAGCGAGTTAACTCACACAACTTAAACGTAGTTTGTTAGACAAATTTGATTGTTTTGCATGATTTGAAATATGAAAACACAGAGATTTAACTATAATATGACCACTAAAACTGAGTCATTACAAATAAACATTCAATGTATAATTTAAAAGAAATATTATAAGGTCTTATTTTTAGTTAAAAATTTACACCTGGCGAGTTGTGACATTATGTCCTGCACAGAAAAGGTTAAATGCTCTGACCCTCAAGCTCTATAACCCATTTTATAAGTATCCCCACAAGAAGAAGATCAGAAATCATGTCACAGCCACGTGGCAAACACAATATCACAAATTGGTGATTCAATAGCATCACACACATAACATAGATATATTCTTTGCCGACGCCCTCCATGTCTTTGAACTTTTCAAGTATCTTAATGTGTCATTTTGCCACACCAAATCTTTTGTATGCTTATTCATATTTTTAATTGTTTTTTTTTCATACAAATTGAAACCAATTTTACTAGTAATGATTTGAATTTACAGTGATACTATGCTGGAGCTAAAGAAACTGAACCTATGATCTCCAATTTAGGAAAGTTAAAAAACACTCGCCGCATCAACCAAAGCATCGTGGGTACATGTATTTTTATATAAATATGATAAATATTTAACCAACATCCATTTTTCAGATTAGAGACATGTGCGGTGACATCAAACTCCGGGTGTGTGATGATTGCTTTAATCAGACATCTGCAGCGGAAGCCGAACAGTCAACAGCCCAGACCGGCACCAGCTCGACGTACAGTGACAGCCTGTCCATGGAGTGGTGCCTCACCCTCAATCCCCGCCATAATGATGAGCTTAGAAGAGAATTCATTTATGAGTTTTCTCCCAGTGTTACTCTTTGTCTCACCATTATGAAGATGCACTCTTTAAATTTAGATTATCCAAGGTACGTTTGTTTGTAGCAAAGCGAGAATTCAACTTATACTTATGTTCATGTAGCACAGTGTAAGCGTTTAGAGCAGTGGTTCCCAACCTTTTTCGGGTGGCGACCTCTTTTTATAAAATCCATGTGATCGGAGACCCCCATACAATCCAAAAGCCATTTATGAATAGGGTAATTAAAAAAAAACAACGAAAATATTTTTTTTGATGAATAATTACTTTAATGCGATGGTTGAAATTGCATATTGTTAACCAGTCTGAAAATTCAAAATAAGTTGGCGACCCCCAAAAAACCGACCCACAGGCTGGAAACCTATGGTTGAGAGCCTCTGATTCTGTTATTCTTTTGAAATATATACAAAAGTTTTTGAATGTTGTCGTGAAATTTGTAAGTGAGTGGAAAGGCTGTTGTTGTAGGTGAATGGATATCGCATCCGACTCACAAGCCAAAAGTCGCTGGTTCAAATCCCGTAGCTGGCAAAAATTTCACAAGTTTTTTAATGTTTATATGAAATCAAGATATGGACCAAAATTGTGGAGATCCATATGCTTCTGATAATTTGATGTATTTGATGAAAAATCATAATTTATTTATTAAACATCTATACTCAGGTTCTTGTACGATGAATACAAAAAATTATCTGCAAAATTCACGGAAATCGAAGATATTGGAGAAATACTGCGAATGAAACAGGCACTATTGCTGTGGTGCTCCATCCTCTACTCCCGCCCCCTGCCCTTAGCTCCCAAAGCCAAAGTGGAGGCCTTTCAGGCTCACACGCAGCGCCTTCTCGATTTCACTGACGCTCTCGCCCTGCTGGCATCTCGACGGTGCTATTCAATGAAGTCGGATAATACATGTATGCTTTTTTTTTTTTTTATTATTAACCAGAGTGCAAAAAATACTGCGAAAAACGTTGTGGCATATTAGATTTACTTTGATGAGATAAATTCTTATACATGTGATCAAATAACAAAAACAAGTCATAAGGAAGAAATATGAGAAATTTTCATAGAACAAATTAGAACAATTGATTTATCATTCTTGGTCAAACACGGAAACATGTGTAAAAAAAAAATTGTCTTGTTACATATCGGTAAATTTACGATTTCTTTCTAGACTATGATTTTTTTACGGAAATCACATTCTTTGGATTGATTAACTTGTTCGGTTCAAATAAAACTTTATCGAATCCAACAACAATATGGGAGGCGTAGATAATTTGTAAAATTATTTCTCTGAAAGTGACATACCCAATAGTATTTTCGAGTATATTTGATCTGGTTGACAATTCTGCAATTACCAAAAAATCCCTAATATATTTCAAACAGTTTAGAAACCATGTTAGCTTTCTTAAATGTCTAGTTTCGGGGGTATATTGTAAATCACCTGTCATTAGTGTTAATTGGATATGCTTTCAATTAATGAAACAAAATAAATTGATCCTTTTCAATTCATCAGTAAGCGGTAAATTATCCTTAATAAACTAGATTTAAATTTGAAGCATAAATAAAACTTTTATTTATTTAAAACATGGAATCAAAATTCTTTCTTTGTCTAGTCGATAATAAAATGGAAAATAGCTAATTAAAAAAAGTGAAACATTTTGTAAGTGTAACAAAAACGTCCCCATTAGACTAATTGGTAGCGCGCACGCCTACCATGCGGGGATCCCGGGT
>JAPMAG010000950.1:0-13457 GCA_036584685.1 Rhyacophila sp. Rhy_31_5 | reverse complement strand
ATTTTCGCTGTGAAAAGGCTGAAAAATGGGAAGGCACCGGGAGGAGACGGAATATTCTTAAAGTGTAGTCTAAAGGCAATATATGAAACACCTTAGTGTAAAGATTTCTTAATGATAATATACGAAGGAGCCATTTTTCTAATTTATCAAATTTAAGTTATTCCGATATGAATGCATATAAATACAAATGTATAAGCTTAAAACGCACAATTCTTTATTATTCGCTAGCTTACTATCCGTATCATTCATAAAGGCTCCGTTTTTCGGTTAAATATATCTTAATTTACCCATAACTTAAAATATTATACTACAATAATTATAAAATAATTTGATGATAATAATGAAATTAAGTTGAGACACAAAGATATGATCTGATGGCAGAGCAATCAAACGACGATAAAAATATTTTAATCATGACATTTCTCAACTTTTGTTCACACATTATTCTAACTAATAAGTCTGAAATTTACAAATGAATTAATGTTAGGTAAATCGTATGAACCTAGATACTCCCATTTTCAGATATTTATGAATAATATTTGTTGAAGTATGTCATTTTGATTACAGTTTACATTTTAAGAGAGTTTTTAAAAATGTTTTATATGTTTATATTTATACAGTACAATATACAGTATATGAAACATTTGGTTTAGATGATGCGGTCATTATTTTAATGCATGAAAGCAAACTTAAATACACAAATTAAGAAGAAAAAAAACACCGGACATAAATTAACATTGACAGCATAAAAATAGAATTTAATTATAAATTAAATATTATCTTAAACTGGCTCTTTTGTGCACCCTGTCATGTCGCTCATATTTATAATGGAAATATTAAAGTACATATTTAACTACGTACACTTGTATGATTGCTAATAAAAAGAAAAAAAGAGTTCGTACACACACGTTATATTCCTTTTGTGATACAAAAACAGCAAGTCTGGTAACATTTCAAATCACGTTACGCTATTCACATCATATGAGATAGGAGAGTGTTTGAGTACAGAGTTGTTGTAGGGTTGCCATCTGTATAAATATAATCAGTCCAATTTAATCAAATTTTTTCATTTAAATTTATGCACGTACGTAACCCCAACAAATGTCATGAAAATAATAGCTACCTATGGTGTAATACTAGAATCGCATTTTGGCCATTTGAGTTAGGTATCAGAAATAACTTTATAATGTTCCTTGTATACTATTAATACTATTAGTACTCAGCACTAGTAGTCAGCTGATTTAATGTAGATGACATATGAGCACAGGTAACGTCAATGTCAAAATAACACAGTGTAATGATAATTATCATAGATTTTTACGAGTAATAGTTGCTAGTTATTAGCTTACCCAATTTGATCCATGTCATGGTTTCAAATGCACATGAAAAAACATGTGCGATTTATGTCAATTACGGTATTTGAACCTGCGACCCTTGGCTCGTAAGTCGGATGCACTATTCACTCACCTACGAGGGCGACGACAAAGATATTTAGCCTCTTTTCATTTAAATTAACCAAACTTAAGTGAACGGTCATATTATCTATTAATATTAGATTCATATGCGTTAAGAAAATAACTATTCTAGTCTTTTCTATAACAGTGAAAAAATTTAGTGTTTTTTCTAGAAAGTCGAATTCAGATACGATAACGTGCCAATTAATGTGGCAGCCCTATGTTGATCTCACGAATAATAGTTAGGTGTTTTTATACATCGGTGTGAGGTGGTCAATGCCTCGAGATTTGGAAGCGGGCGGAGACAGGCGATGACTGCCCGTCCAAGTCCAAATCCAAATCTCGGTACGAAAAAAACGCGAGCCGGTCAAATAATCCCGTCGACGGTTTACGCATCGCAGCGTTTGCTCTTTAACTGAGACGGTTCCATAGCATTATTAACAGACAAGACGTATGATGCTGATGACAGAAGCCGAAAAATAAATATAAACATACATACGAGTAGTGTCCTCTATTGTGACCTGGTTGATCTAACTAGCAAGATTCAATTCTGGTCTCTTTCAAAGATACACTACAAACATGCCGTAAAATGTACAAAGCTTAACGTGTTTAACGATACTAAAAAAACATTTTTTTTGACTATTTGTATAAAGTATTTCTTCTGGAAGCGTCGACAAGTTCTGAAATATTGGCATTTAGTAATTTTTCCTTTTTGTATTAATACGAAAAACGTTTATAATATTTATTGTCAATTAGTATTATCAAAATCGACATTAAAATATCGACCCTGTATAGGTTAAAGGGCGTAACCCTCAGTTTTTTGAAAAGTGCTGTTATTTGAGAACCATAATGTATTGTACATAACTAAATATACGTTCTGTCAATAGGAATTAAGCCAAAAATGCAGAATTATTATCGAAATTCAGCTTTAGATTTTTAAAAAAGAACGATCTACTAAGTTTATATGGAAAAGAAAAAACATTGAACATCAATTTCAGTGAATTTTCCTTAATAACTTTCATAATTATCAGATCAGGAAAACTAAAACACCAGTTTATTGCTCATCGTGCACTTCAAGTTTGTGTTAATGGTACTTTCACTAAAAATCATTAAAACACGATTTTTGTGCCTCCTGTAATTTTTTTCTGTGAGGTTTACTCCCTTTTATCTAACCACGGTCGATATATATATCTGAAATATTTATTTGTCGAGTTTAAAATTTATAACGGTTAAAAGTATTTTTTTATTAAACAGTATGTTTTATAAATGGTTATTAATGTTTAGTATATGAATATATGCTGAAATATCTAATAGTAAATAGATTTTACGTGATGTGTTTGTGTTTGTTTTGTAAATAGTTTATATCTTCTCGAAATATTATTTAAAATCATATTAATTTTTCCTAAACAAAGCATATTATGGATTTTCATATTTTTAATTTTTTTGCCATAACAGATTTTTTCAAGTAATATTTGTCAATTATAATCTATGCCCAACTATTTTGTGTCATATCTTGGTTTCAAACGATGCACGTGAAAATAATCTGAGAGGTTTTTGCTAGCTACGGGACATAAACCCGTAATTTTAGATTGCTAAGCAGATACGGTGAAAACGAACAATATAATATTCTATTATGTCAGTAGTAAAATAACAATTGACTAGTTAAAAACTAATTTGAAGAATAAAATTGATATTCATTTGTTTTTCTTAATTATTTGAAATATGATATATCTGCTCTGAGATAGAACATATAGGACCTTTACAGTTCTGAATATTTTCTTTATAGTTTTTTTACGAGTAATAGTTTTTAGCTCAGCCGTTTCGCTCCAGCGCCGGCTAAACATACAAATAAATAAACCTTTTTTTTGTGTAGGAGATTTGAACTCGCAACTTTCGGATCGCTAGTCGAATGAAAACCAAAACGCCAAAATCTTACTAGGGCCTTAATCATTTATAGTTTTGCCATTCATACTAAATGTTAACAATTTTTGGATCACCTTTTATATCAAGCCATCTCGCAAAAATATTGAATGCCCCTCTAAGTATTCTTTAATACTTTACGAGTACATATACTTCTAGAGATTTAAAGGACCATGTCGGACCATCGTCTCATGATTTGCTTGACTTCACTATGTGGTAGCTACGTCACTAGATTGCGTTATCATCTTACAAGCGTGTTGTGTTGAAAGCTCCGGAAACTGAAGAAAATGAAAGTTAGAGTTTGTATTATTTTGCGGTCTATCACTAACAATTCATGTCAACGCGGTTAATTTTTCTTTGTCTTCAAAGTAGGTGTCAATTGACAACTAGATATTGTTAAACATTAAACTATTTTGAATATTTCTCCATTATACTACCGTTAATCATTATTACTGTGTCAGCCAGAACATTACACGTTTACGTTGATATTTTTGTTGCATGTTTAAATATACATAACAAACAATCATGTAATGAATTTGTTGCATTAGAAAATCAATCAAGGTGAGGTGACAGAAAACAAATGCGCTAAAAACCAAATTGAAAATTTAGCACTTATTTTTGTATTACTGTGGATTGATTCATATTTATTACACTGAGTATTTATATGCATAAAAACTGAGTATCTACCTGTACAAGGTTAAAATAGCCGATAAACAGATTCGAGTTTGATATCGAATCACAAACAAATAAATACTACAGACAAATAACAATGTCACAACAGTGTCATTTTGGGTAAATCGATTTTTAATGTTCGAAAGCCTAAATATGTATTCCAATTAATCTGACACCATAATATGCTTTAAATGTGTTATTGCATTGGGAAATAGAGCAGTTCCTTAAAAAAGTAAATGAACATGGCTAATAGTATACATTTTATTTCCTGTCTTTTTGCGGACTTAAAGATTTCACAAAATGGTATTAAAAATCACCCCATACAAGAATGAAATATGCCTAAGGTGTTTTGTATCCAGAACAACTAAATTAACCGTTCCAGGGGTGAGTTTTCAATTTGATGGAAATTTTTCATTAATCTAGCTTTAAATTTAGATTTTTATTAAATATATGAAATAAACACTATTGTTTTAAAATGTTTATTTGATACATAAATAATACATACGAGTATTTTATTGCTCGTGATTGACGTACATATACGTATATACTTCTTCAAAGCATATTTTGAGCGAACTGAATAATATTGCGTTTGGTCTTCAAATATTTACAAATATGTAGTTAGTTGTTTACAATATATCGTTAACTATGATTCCTTAATATTGTTTTTATTTATAGCAAAATAAATGAAATTTTATTATACTTTGTCTTAAAAATTGTCAATACCGACTTTCTTTAGATTGTGTACCACAAGCTTAGAATAAACCTAAATGCAACTCGGGCGATCGAATACTATACGATGGTTACTTTCTAAGACGCTTCTTCTTTTCTTACTTCTCATTTATGGCTTAAAACTAATCGGCATAAAACACTTTAGTTATCCTACATACTTTCCAGCTGAAGCAGAAAACTGTGAAACAATACAAAAACGAAATAAAATATATGGTACATGTGTGCAAGATATAGCACAGGAGACGAAGTACAAAATAATCTAAGATCCCCTAAAACCTTTGTTAAAACGTTAAAAAATGACTAGAGGTAGCTGCAGCAAACATTAATTATGTTTGTATTGTGTATAATAGTTAATTTTATTGAATAATAAAAACATGGTGGCACTTATTTTCGAGAGGATTTTCAGTTTTTTTAAAGATAGATTATTGCTTTAAACCATATGTTCCTAAAATTGTGGCCTCGTGGACCACTTGTCGAATTTTTTCCCTCGTAGACTCATTCATGTACGCTGAAAATTGAATTTTAAGGGTCCACGAGATTCAAATTGGGGTTCATTTACGTATACTCCCCTTTGAATCTCATAGACCTCCAATTATTTGCAAGTCGAAATCGAGCCCTGGGAATCCATATATACCATTTTAGGAATATGTGATTTAAACGATTAATTGTTCATTTGTATTGTAGCCAGGACATGAAAAAAATGAACGTTAACAAATTTTCACGCTATAAAGATCCTATATGCTCCATCTCAGAGCGTATATGGAATTTAAAAAATATTATAATATATATATTTTTTAAACTCCATATACGCTCCGAAATGGAGCATAGGGGATTTTCATAGAATGAAGATTTTCTTAACATTCATTTTTTTACGATTAAAAGTTCTTAGTTATTAGATTAACCGTTTTGGGGTCGTATATATAAATATTTATTAAAATATATCCCAATGAAGTTGTGTATAATATAAGATTATTTTTTTTGTTTCAAATCTAAATTCTACACGTAATTTATTTGTTTTAGATAATTATTTATCAAAAAGCTTAGTCGTTTATGGTGTAGTAAGCACACAACGTAAGTCACGGTCGGTCGATATTGTAAAAAACAATCCGACAGTAAGTAGGCGCGTAAAGAAAGATAATACCTATCCCAAGGACGACTTTATTATCAACCACTTCCGTTAGAAGGTAAACCACTTTTATGTACAATAAAAAGAGTTTTGGGTTCTATGAACTGTAATTACTTATCTTACGTTAAGCGGCCAAGGACACACAGCATGAAACGAAAATAAACATATACTCGTACACTTTGCAGCAAGAAATAATATTTGTTGTAATTTATTATCAATAAAAAAAATGGCGCCGATTTTTAATATTTTGCGAAGGTAAGTAGCTATCGAAGTATTGATTGATGATAAGAGGTGCGCCAAAGAAAACTAAAATTACACAAAAAAAATAATTCAAATGAGTAACAATTTAATGTCGGTTCAATCATATTTCATTACTTTTGGCTTTGTGCTAAGCCGGAATAAGAGGCGTCCATAAACCACGTAACATTTTTTCTTAGTATTTTTTTACCCTCCATGTAACAGAATGTAGACATTCATATTGACCCCCCTCCCCCTCTCAAAAGTTACGTAACTTTACACATTAACCGATTAAGTGCCAGAAGCGAGTTAACTCGTACAACTTAAAACGTAGTTTGATAGACAAATTGAGATATTTTGGGTGATTTTAAAAATAAATGTGCCGAGATTTAATAATAATATGGCCATTAAAAACAAAGTCATGCTATGGAAACATTCAATATACTTTTGAAATAAATATTTGGATTGTGAGATTATTTCCGGCATAAGGTTACATAGGAATGCAATTTATAATCATCTCCTATCCACTTTTTGAGAGGGAAAAGTGTTACGTAACATTAGAAATTTACCCACCCTCCCCCTTTGTAACTCCATGTAGACGTTGGTTGTCACCCCTCCCTCCCCCTTAGGAGTGTTACGTGGGTTATGGACGACCCTTGACGACATAACAAAATATATGTCTCACTTGCGATGAATATAACTGAGAGGTTTCCTCGAGCGTAAATAGAGTTATTTCTTGTTACTATACAAAAACTCAGCAGACGAGTAGTATGAATTGGATATGTTAAATCTTTCATAAATGATGATTTAATCTGTACATATCGAAATATTTCATTTGTTTTTTTTTCAGTTTTCCTTATTACCATTATACCTACATCTTTCTTTTCAAATCATGTCACGCCCTTTAACCTTTTTGTACGAGACATAATGTCACAAACCGGCAAGCTATGAGTGTATAAACAAAAATAGAACCTTCTACTTATAAAAGTATATTGAATGTTTCTTTGTCATGACTTTGGTTTTATAATCACATCAACCATGTTTAGGCAAAAGGAATTAACCCTCATAGAATAAATTTTACACGAGAATGCACAAAAAACGTGTATTAATAATTTTTAGTTAACGTCACATTAACACAAACTTGAAGTACATGATGACCAATAAATCGGTATTTTATTATCCTGATCGGATAATTTAAAAAGTTATTAAAGGAAAATCTTTAAAATTGAAGGTTAATGGTTTTTTCTTTTCCACGCAAACTTAACATGTCGCTCTTTTATCAAAATCTGACGCTGAATTTCGACAATAATTTGGCATTTTCGGCTTAATTCTTTTTGACACAACGCATATTTAGTTTTTGTACATTGTGATTTTTTAATAAAAGCAATTTTCAAAAAAACTGAGAGTTAAGCCCTTTTGCCTAAACGGGGTCGATATTATAGTCATATCTCTGTGTTTCCATCTTTGAAATCATCTAAAATATTAAAATTGGTTTAGCAAACTACGTTTTAAGTTGTCGTTTCTGGTACTGAATGGTTGAATGAAGCATATATGCATCATATGTTGCCTCCATGAGCCTGTTTTTAGCTAGTTTTCTTGCACTCCTCCATGCCACGCTGGCATCTCGTAACTTCACTTAATACTCTTATAAAGAATCATATTGGCTTGAAAAAGAGGCATGCACGGTTGAGATGTAATTCAGGCATTATAAGCACATGGCCAAGCGAAGAACGACGTCTTATTTTCACGTTAGATGTGATAAGAGGCTGTATTCGTAGGCTGTATTTCGCGTATAGTCGTATAACCACATCCCCAGAACTCACCGCACGCGTCTATTTTTGAACCTCAGTAAGCGATTATTTTACGACTTTATAAGGTGCCGTGATTCGCTACCATAGAGCAGCTCTGGTATTGTGCAATAGTTTAAAAGGCAGCATTTGGTTTAGACAGAGTAGATTTGTGAATCTCAGATGTTTCGCATGGAGTTAAATGTTGCTCCAGTAAGTCTTGTTTGGGATATTAACTTACATACATGTATTGTTTACATATAAAAATATTTACTTTCTAAAAACGACGAGTTTTATATTCAGATATTTACTAGTACTTAAAAGTTATCATTTCGTATACGTCATTTGCATGATGATAGATTGAACTTCATATATTTATTAAAATAATTATGTTGTTTTGTGTAGTTGAATTAAGATGACAGAATTATAAAGTTACAAAAACTATTTCAATCAAATCCTTTTACAACTTTTTCCTTAGTATTTTATCTTACTTAACCTCACCCAGGAGTAAGTTTTTCAATCGCGGTTGCACAATTGTGTGAAAGTTTTTTCATTAATCTAGCATTAAATTTTGATTTTTTTTAAATGTATGCAATACTATTGTAATATAATATTTATTTGACGCATAAATAATACATAAGAGTATTTTATTGTTTGGTGCTTGACGTACATACAAGTCTATACTTCTTCAAAGCGAATTCTGAGCAGACGTATACGCACCTCCATACCCTGAATAGGCTAAAATAACTGTGCAATCATACGTTTGAATGATAGAAAATATGAACTTATTAAAATTCTAAGTTGCTTTTTTAAATAAAAAAAATAAAAAACACTAATTAATAAAACCGGGTTTACTGATCTGTTAGTTGTGATAAAACTTTACTAACGTATTAACTGAAAAACTATTGCTGTAGCAATTAATGCGAGAATCCGTTGGCTTTATGTACAAAAAAAAACTTGAGCGCTTAATATTATGCAAAGTCACTATCGGTTCGATCACCGTTTTATTAGAAAAGAATCCTTTTGGAAAAAATTCCCACGATTAGCCATTCTTAGCGCCGCATTCAAATAAAATAATTTCGCAATACTAGTAATTTATATTTTATTTTATTGTAGTATTTTGATACAGTAGTATATTTTTTTTCCAAATTTATTACAAAGAATTCTAGACGATATGTTTATAATTTTGTAAACGACAAAGGTCATCAATTAATTTTAACTGTATTAGTAAAAACACGTGGTTCATAATATAATTAATGCATTTATTTATTGATCATGGGTCATAATGACCACATAACTGAATTTACATACTTTTTGGTGAATCTAGAGCTGTTAATGTAACATGATCCACCCGGTGGATAATTAAATCTGATTTTAATGTACCGAGTATAAACGAGTAATAAATGTTCCGTTCGGACATGGTAATAGTGACAAGAGATTCTTCGTTTTTATTGGTTTTCAAGAAGTCAGTAACAGGTTGGCGTAAGTAGATTTATCGCACAATTATTATGAAAGTCGCTGATGCGACCGATTTAAAAGTAGCGAAAACCACCATTCACCGGGAACACATATTATAGTATATTTTAAAAAACGCATTTAAATTCGAGTTTTCAACTATATTATGAATTACATATAAACAAGAATACCTTCACAAAGAAGTACAATAAAACTATTTGAAAACATTCGTATAAGTATATCGAAACGATTTTTGTTTCATTTTCATTAACTTAGTTATTAGTTATTGGTGAGTATAATACAAATGAGTTTAGAATTTCATTTTGTTAAGTTTTCATTCACTCACTGTATATAATTCACAAGACTCATCGCATTAGTAAGATGCACTGAAGTACGCATAGTATAAATTAAAAAGATATTTTCACTATAAGCTTATAATATATTAATGTAATGAACCGTTACATAAAAACTTTTATTAAAATTTGAACTACGATCGTGTCATTAACTTAAGTTTTACATTTTTTTTTACTACAAAATTTATTAAAATAATATTTATACTTTACTAATCTCATTACAGAACGAAGAAGACCGTTTTGTCAATTTCAAGCCTGACATTCCGGGATAAAAGAAAAGTTTTGAAGAATGGATAATGGACCAGATGTATTTCCGGTTTAAAATATGACCGAATCAAACTTTACAAGTTTCCTGTAATAGCTACTGTAATTCCTGGTGAAATTGGAGTAACACTATTTTAGGTTTTTTGTAAAATTACTCCCATTTGTAACACATTAAGATATACTGGTCATTTGATAATAAATGTATGTTCTTAAAATTGCATGAATAAAATTCATAAAAAATCTATGAATATCATAAAATATTGATCTTAATAAAGAAATATAATCGTTATAAGAGTTTATAAGGAATGCAGACGATATAGTTTATGTATCAAATTGATAATGCTATATTATTTTTGTGTCACCCTAAAAATATGTATTTTCAATAGGACGGTACTAAACGGCAGCATCCTTGATCCACTACTGCAATATATAATTTTAAATCGTCAATTAATTATTCAAATCTTACCCTTATCAGCTGGGTATACAAGTATCTTATGAAAAAGAAACTAAGCTTTTAATAAAACGAGTAATTTGTTAAAATACCATACAGTAGTTTTTATTATCATTCATAATTTAGTCTTATTTGTATGCAGCAGTAAATATATAAAAATTTTAAAGGATAAATATCTAAATGTTGAGAATGGGAGTCCCCTTCGATGAAAATATCAGAAGTTTGAGATTCAAAATTATGTCTCATTAAAAATCTCTATCGATATAATATAATTAATTTCATTTTAAGATATAAAACTTACGCAGTTAGGAATCAGTAACTACGCTTCTATTTAAGTTAAATTAAAATTTACTTTAGATTTAATTATACTTTTCTTCGTCAGGGAAAGTGAGCCGAAACTATTTATGCTAATGATAGATAAAAAATATTTGTCTTACAAAATACTTTAATTTTTAAATAGTGCATATAAGTTAAGAAACTTTAATTCCCACACGTTAGAAATGTATACAAAAAGTACTTAAAACGTAATTAGTAATAAACAATACAATAATATCGTAAAACAATAAAATAGAAAAATTGTATGAGCATGTAACACTTACCTATAAAGTGCAATAAAAAGTTGAGGCAATTCTCAGCGTAGAATAATTAAATTATAAAGGTTAAATTATTATTCTAACGACAATAATTCTCCACAGCTTATCGAAAGTTTATAAAATTTTAACGTTTTTGCGGGATCGTAAAATCCAATGATATTCCAATAAGAGTCACGTTTTTTTAGATTTCTGTATTGTTTTATTTTATATGTCCAACTTTATAACAAAAAACTAAATGTTTAAATTCTTTTTATCACTGTATGTCACCAACTTTATTGCACTTTTATTTAATATTATTAAATTAAGAAGAATCTTAAAAAATACAACCACCACAATACAAAATATTTTTTTTATTAATTTATAACTTAACGTAATGTTAATAATTAATATATACCAAATGCTTTTTTAAGCAAATATTTATTGAAATAAATTCGTTCGCGTCGTTTTTATTATCACTAAAATGATACGAAGTGAAATAAAAACAAAAAGTTTATTAAAAAACGTTATCACACCCCATTCACATGGGCTGTCAAAACCCAACTGCAACTGTTTTCCGTATCTAACATGTCCAAAACGATAGTATACGAACGGAGGAGAGCAAAATGATCAGAGCATCGGGTCGCTCAGATTGTGCCCGAAATCTGCTTTACCGACATTTTTCCAGCAAAGTGGAAGTGAATGTATTTTTCACTGTGCGGTTACCGCCAACTGTCATTACGCCTATTAAGTTATTTTATGCAATCTATATTACATAACTGTACCACAGATGGTATTACACATGTATATTGGAATAATTTGCTACAAACGCAAACTTGTGAACGATTTTTATATTTCATTTTAAAAACCTAATAGTAAATAATAACATTAGAGCATTGTTAAGTTCGAGGATATTAAGTGAAGAAGTATGAGAATTAATAATATAAGAGAAAGAGGATGGGAAGAGTGAAAAGTTGAATATCATTTTTGTTATATTTTAATGAGTTAACTCGCACAAGTTTGCTGGACAAATTTCAATATTTTGTATGATTTTAAATATGAAAACGCAAAGAACTGATTATAAAATGATCATGAAAAATAAATCCATGACAAAGAAACATTCGATAAACCTTTAAAATAAACATTAAGGTTCCATTTTTGTTTAAAAATTCACAGCTTGCCAAATTGTGACATTATGTCTGGCACAGAAAAAGTTAACGAGAGTCACACTGGCTGTTTCATAATGTTGGACGATCTCACCGTACCTTTTTTAAACCAAAAATATGTGCTAAAGTTTTTCATCAAAATATAATGCGCATACACAGAAATTCCTATAATTTTGAGAGTCTTTTAATTATGTTTTCACGACCGCTTGTCTCTACAAAACCATTTTTCTCCAAAATGAAATACATTAGTCCATTTATGTTGACAAATTGGTCCCATGAAAACAGCGCATAAATAAAAACTGCTTAAATAGAGTAATATAAAGATATTTAAGAATCAAACATCATTTCCGTATTGTCAAATATGTTGCTCTTGTTGGGATGAAATCAAAAAAATAATGTGACTTCCTTTTACGTATATATTCGAAATCAATCTAATATTAATTTATTGAAATTCACTCTTTTGTCGATGTCGTTGCATAAAGGACCTATACAGAACCTGCTATTTTCTCACGGCTCTTATTTTCTCTAGAATGAGTTAAACAGTGTAAACCGACTTTTCAATTTCCTGCAGGTATAACCATCAGAATCTATATTTCCAATAAAATCTACAGTTTTTGGAGCTTATGCTTCCTTAATGTGCTGTGTTGTAATCTGATAAGATGCTTATTTAAAAAAATATACTTCTTCTTCGCTGTTCTTCAATAGTTCTTCAAAATCATTATATCAGAAGAAAAATTCAAATCACTTAATCTTTCACCTTCGGGTGGTTATATTATCACAATTTCAGCAATTCCGATGTTAAGTTTTCATCTTCAATTCATATTCAACTGGAAATATATTCTGATCAAAGAAGTTTTTATTTCAAGTCAGTATCATGGTTGTTGTTTTTAAGACTTTTCACCTTTGTATTGAAAAACTTGAATTGATTTTTTCTGAAGAAAATAAAATAAATCTTCATCTTGATTTTATTTTTTTAATTGATTAAAAGTTGAGTGGTATAAATCTATAAATATGTGCTTTTTGTTTTCTTCTATACAATGAACGAATAACTTTTCTACTTTTAACATTATTTTATTACTATAATTTTGCGCTACGATCCATTCCGGTCCATGGCCGACTGCACAACTTCCCTCCAGGCCTCTCTGTCTCTAGCTCTCACTCTCTTCAGTCATTCAAACTCAACATTTTTGCGTCTCTGGTTACGTTGTCCGCCCATCTTATTCTGGGGCGGCCGACGGGTCGAGTGCCTACTGAAGTTCCTTCAAACACCTTCT